>CM038145.1:509079917-509378264 GCA_021437245.1 Aegilops speltoides
GGGTAAATCAAAAGCACCACTAGAATATTTTTCACTACCCCTATCATACACGCAAAAAGGGGCGACGCCACCATAGGGGGTGGTATGGGCGGCCGCCTCGGGTGGCTCAAAAGGGTGCACCGAGTTTGAGTCGTCCAGGTTGACCCAGGCTAGTTTTATTCGTCCCAACGCACGAGCAGGAAATGTAAAAAATGAAGAAAAAAGTTTCAATTTGGATAGGCCAATAACATAAGTGCAAGGCAGGCCCTATAGCAGGCTCGCGGTCCAAACAAGCGCCTCCCATATCGATCGACAGCAAGAAAAATCCCAATTCATCTGCTGAGCCTCGATCAGTTCGCTCCTAACCTAGCCGCTTTCTTTGGACAGAACCGACACAGCACTTCCTCGCACCCTCGTTGGAGGCGGTCGCCGGGCTTCAAGTGAGCGGAAGGATAAGAAGATGAAGATCCAACCACAGGTGTAGCTGCGTGGGAGGCAGCGTGGCGCCACAGGCATGGCATCGAGCTTGCTAAGCGGACGATTGCATCTTGCAAGAGTAGCATGGGCAATAAGCGGTACATCACATCCCGATTATATCTAATTCAACTCTTCAATTTCGGCCAATAGTTAAACCCTAACGGTGTTGTAAACTGCTTGTATGTAGGGAATCTATGAGAAAATGAAACCAATTTCTACTTATTTTATAACTCCCCCAATCAATACTGAACTGACTGAATCTGATGTATCTAATTAAGTTTCCGGTGCAAACATCCAAGCTCATGTTCTTCTTGAGCCTGAACTGTCTAATGAACAGACTGCTAATGAAGGATTTGATTCAAACATTTTATATGCTCCTGGTGATGAACATATAGTGTCTAATGAGGCATCTAGTACAAGCATTTTGCAAGCTCCCATTGAAGGATTTAGTGTCTAATGATGATCTGCTATGTTGCGAGAGACATAGAGATTTGTAGGCATTGATGACAAGGAAATTATAGTGCATTTTCATGGCTTGAGGAAACGTCGAGGCCATCTACCAGAAAGTCCCCATATCATGACAACCTAGCATAAATACTTTTCTAATCTATTGTTTGAAACTATTGGCATACTTGTGCAGGATAGATATATTGATATGCAGGTTTGCGCCTTTGGTTATAGGTGCAATTACACGATATTTTCAGCGGAGAGCGAATAATTCAAGCAGGTATAGACCATGTTTGTAGTCCTTGTACACCATGTTGCACTTTGTGTTTTTTGGTGCTTGCATCATTTAGTGTTTATAATCTGAACTACTTTGGATCATTAGCTGGTTTTCAAAGTGCATGTAGCTTCACATTTCTCAAGTTATGTTGATTTCAAGAGTGCAAGTGCCTTCGTATTTTTTAAGTTAAATGTTAGCCTGGTAACTTGAATTAGTGGATCATACTTGCACACAAATCATACACGAAAGCCAATACGAATTAAATGAAATGCCGGGACTTACGCTAGCTCATTGTACAGGCTCACTATAGCTCTGCTTGCGCTTGGGATGTTCCATGTACAAGTCCATGTTACGACTTGCTTGGATGTGCAGGCCTTGTGCTCCTTGCATCCCCCTCTACATTTTTGACACAGCGAATGGCTAATCAAATAAGAGGAATCGACCTTGCTGTTGTACCGGAGGACAGATATACTTATAAGGTTATACGGGTGTGCAGGATGTGTACCAGATCCCATAGCGCCGTCATGCTTCGCTAAAAAATGGATTTGCTTGTTTTAGATGATATCTCGGAAGAAATAAAATTAAAGTCGAGTTCGATAGGCGTGTAAGCTAAGAGAAGCAGTGAAAGGATATCAAACATCGTCGAACGATTACTGGCAGTTATGTGTGGATACCTAGTTCGGGCGGCGTTTGGGCATGCTCGCCTAGCTAGAGTGTCGCGTCACTTGAGCCGTTGAGGTGATCTTGGCTGGCGTTGGCTGGCCGCGCACAGATGCAGATCTTGAGTGGCAGCAGAGCACTACGATGCGGTGGACGAGACCATTGGTGAAGCCCCAACGGCCTCGGGGGACGGAGGCGTGACGATGTGCTCGGTGAAGTAGCCCCGGTGAGCTGGGAGATGGCGTCGGTTAAGCGCACCTGATGTGGTGGAAGTCAGTGTCTATGAGGCACGTCGGTTGCGGCAGCCGACGTCGTCGGTGGACCACCCGGTGCGGTGGACGAGGGCGTAGATGAGGTATCTCCGGTGCCGTGGTGAAGCGCTACCGTCATCTTCATCGTCGTCGTCTGGCACAGAGGTGGGGAAAGAGACGAGACGATGGGCGATTCGAACTTTGCTTGGGTTGGCGGCGAATTAGGGATTTGAGCAATCTAGGCGCGGAAGGAGATGGTGGAGAAGGGAGATTTTGCAGGGATGGAATTGGGGCCACCAGAAATTTCAATCCGAAACGTGGAAGCGCGAACTTATGTTGTCGTCGTCCTTTTGCGGGGGGAGGGAGGGAGGGAGGGAGGGGTGGGCGGCTGGGTGCTAAGCGTCCGCCCGACACACGCGACCGCCATGACACGACCCTGGTCTGCCTGGTGAGCCTACATTTGAGAATGCAAACAAATCTTCTTTCATTTGCAAACGAATCTGTATGTATTCCCATGCCCGTGTTTTCCTTGCAATAATTAGTCAATCTAAACAAGATACTATAAATTAATTAATGAGGAGTTATTTGAGAAAAACGAAACGGTATCCACGGTATCCACGCTAACGTGGATTAGAGTGTGTGTCACATAATTAGTTATTTGAATTAGAGTGTGTGTCAAGCGATCTCCAATTCTAACGTGGATTTTGCATTTCACTGTATCCACGCTACTTTTTTAATACAAATTCATATGTATATGATGAACACCATGGTAGTGATAAAACTTTTGGATGGATTCAAACATATGACCTACAAAATAGTACAACAAATCGAGTCAATGTCAACTTTTCGAAACCTAGTATGGCACGAATTCGAAATAATTACACATATGCATGGTCCTCAGTTCAAATCTTACAATGTACACCCAATCGAAACATCGATATTAAGTCTCGTACTATCTACATTCAAATGTTGTTTTAGCCCCCCCTCCCCCCCGCGCACACACGCTACATACTTCTTGTATCGGTCAATCTTCCTCTCCTAACCACCTTAGGAAGCTATCGGTTTCCAACACACATCCATTCTTTCTCTCCATGTTTTGATCTCTAACTCTCTCAACTACACAACCCCCCTTTTCCACTCTCTTACGGAATGTATTTACCTCACACACCCGCCATTGCACCCCATGCCGAGCTCTCTCTCTCTCCCTCTCCCTCTCACCCTCTCGCGCTAAATACATGCATTGCCTATCTAGCCCCCCAATCTCTCATGCACATGCACGCACGTTGTCTATCTAGGTCACTCCCTCGAGACTGTCTCACTCTTTCTTACGCACGGCGGGCTACACTCGCTCGATCCCGCTCTCTTTATTTGAGTCTCGTTTAACCTCGTTTTCTTTCACACACAAATGATATATCTCCCTGTTCGGGCCTCGATCGACACACTCTATACTCTCTCACGTAGATTGTCTATCTAGGTCAGTCCATCGAAGCCGCCCCCACTCTTTCGACCTCATGGCGGGCCACGCTCTCTCTCTTTCTCTCTCTCTCTCTATCTCTCTCTCTCTCTCTCTCTCTCTCTCTCCTTGTATGTCTCGATTGACCTCGCTCTTTCTCGGACAAAAATGATATATCACCATGTTTGAGCCCAATTCGACTTATTCACATTGTATACTCTCTCACGCACATTGTCTATCTAGGTCACTCTCTCCAACCCGTCTCACTCTTTCAATCGCATGACGACCCTATGTGATCGATTGACCTTGCTTCCTCCCACGCACAAATTATATCTACACATCTGTGACTGGATCATCTCTCAAGCTCTATCTTACAGCCCTCACCCTTGCCAAAAGCTCAGTCGGACAATATCTCTCCAGAGCATATATATTTGTTCAATGAATGTCGGACCACACTCACTTTGTCTCTCTATCTATATGTCTCTCGATTGACCTCGCTTTCTCACACCGTATCTTCCACGCATTGAAGCTACCTCTCCATCCCTCGCAAATCTGGAGCTATTTACATTGCGAGGGGCACTCCAACCTTGGATTAATTTGTGTAGGCATTTATTTCGGTCGGTTTAGATTATATTTTCATAGCATTCAACCCACAACTACTCGAAACACCGTTGCAACCCCCGCAACTCCCCTAGTTGATTTCCCTCTGTCTTAGTCATCGTTCTCTCGTACGTCCTTTCTCGCCTTCAACGTCACACCATGGTATTATTGCAAAGATCTCTGTTGATCTCTTTAATTATTATAAATAAGCTACAAAACTACACACCGATAGTCCACTTGGAATGGAACAAATTTCGACCCACAAATTGAAGTGCTACAAACCACACACCGAGGGGCCCACATGTCATGAAACAAATTTGGACCCATATACAAATTAAAAAATAAAGGACGAGGATCGAACATGCGACCAGGGCCTTCAAGCTACAAGTCAATAGGCAACATACGTAGAACAACAACGTTTGTTGTACCTCCCTTTGTTCACATAGTGTTTTTATATTACCATACCCTATTTAATTGATAACATGTAATATTATTTTTAGTACTATTCGCCTTCACTTACTGGTGGGTTCCATGTGTGCTCTCTCTCTCCCCTCCTCTTCTGCGTTTAGACGCACGGGCAAACACGAAGAACTCGCGGGTGATGTTGCCGTTGACCATATCTGAATGCGTTCACAAGTTACGGCACCAGTTTCGCGTGCTAGCAGCACTAGTCAGTGTGTACGTGCAATGCACGTTAATTTGGAAGTATATTAAGTGCATGCGGATATTAAGTAGGATATTATTTGCGTGTTATTATGTGATTAGCACTATTTTTGGCATGAAATTAACTGCATGCTAAACGTGTTGAGCGCTCGACATTGAAGCAGTGTAGGTCGTTGGATGAAAAGGAATACATGTGGCTTGATGATGTTTTATATTTAATTTGATACGACTTTAGCAGAACATTCAATCGATCAAACCATAGATTTCATTCAGTCTGACTCCGACTTTAAATTATACGACAATCGATCTAAAATAAACAGGAATGATAAACGTTCAGATTTTAAGCATGGCATTCCGAACGTTTTTCATGGAAAACTTAGATTACGCGGCTGCGGCGGGGCATCTTGCGGTGGGAAGCGGCTCCTCTGCCGTGGTCTGTGTGTCATCGGACCACTGACCGACGGCGACGGTAGCGCCTTGCACCGTTGTTGGCGTACTCCTAGATGTTGGCCTAGCTTCAAGGAACGCCAAAATGTTTTGGACTTCGGAGCGAGTCAACTGGCGGGAGGAGGCGAATGGCGTTGGTGCAAGGAAGCGGTCAGTGGTGGCCATCCATGCCATTGAGAACTTTTCGCACCCAGCGACAGATCGCTGTCAATCGTAGTGGCGAAGACATTTTGTGCCTGAGCACCGGCATGGTAGCGCCGCGTCGATGCATCTTGTGGCGCATCGCTAGCAGAGTCTACAAACCTTGCAGGCGTCTTGCGTCGATCTGCAGCAGTGCGCCTACGCTTCGCAGGTGCACGGGCACTTGAAAGTAGGCGGGGACCTCCTAGAACCCCGTGGCATCAAGCTCGGCGACAATGTGCGGCTCCCAGCTCATCAATGCCGCGAGGGATGGCGCTGGCGTGGTCAGGCGGCAGGAGCCGAGCAGGGAGCGGAGACGGCGCGGCGTCTTCCTGCAAGGCCAGTTCAAGCTCGTCCAAAAGCACCTTATGTTATTGAGACTCCGACTGGGTGTCTTCCTCAGGAAACTCGAAGACTAAGGGCAGACCATCATGATGCGGCATGGCATACATTTAGGCTAGGCTGGTTGGAGGTAGACGACAGGAGAATCGGAGAGGAAGAGAGAAGATTGTAGCGATACCGGGTACTGCAGGGTTGATTTTAAACTGCAGCGCCGACGACATTAAAAGTGGGAGCAGTTGGGAAGAAGGTGGGCGGCGGAGCCTGGTCAAAGGGCTCACCTCCCGGTGATCCTGCATAGCGGTCTTCTTGCATGCCTCTCTGTCAGCCGACGCAGCGATCTGCTCGTACGCCTCTCGTTGACTCACATGCTTGCTCGGACGGCACCTGCCGATGAGAAGCGGGACTCATGGCGGCATGTAAACGCCCACGGTTTCAATAGTGAAAGCGTTTGCCTTAACGTGATAGGTCTTTGTTCAAAAATACCTTGGCTCTTCATTTGTGCAACTTGTCATAAGCAGCTTGTCTCAAATTGAAGAAGAAAATTATGAAGTAATATTTGTGCCATATCACATGAGCATGCTCAGTTTCAAGAATTTATGGTGACTTTTCGATTTTCTGGAATTTAAGATCCAGGATTCAAAATAATATCATAACCTGCATCATGCAATAAATTTTCAAGCCATACATTTGTCCTGTTGTATTTCTTAAGAAAGGATTGTTGGGGAACGTAGCAGAAATTCAAAATTTTCCTACGTATCACCAAGATCTATCTATGGAGAAACCAGCAACGAGGGGAAGGAGAGTGCATCTACATACCCTTGTAGATCGCTAAGCGAAGCGTTCAAAGAACAGGGTTGAAGGAGTCGTACTCATCGTGATCCAAATCACGGAGATCCTAGTGCGAGCAGACGGCACCTCCGCGTTCAACACGTACAGCCGGTGGCGTCTCCACGCCTTGATCCAGCAAGGAGAGAGGAGAGGTTGAGGAAGACTCCATCCAGCAGCAGCACAACGGTGTGGTGGTGATGGAGGCGTGGTAATCAGCGAGGCCGCCAAGCACGCTGAGATCGAGGAGAAGGAGAGAGGTATGGCTGCGCCCAGGAGGAGGAACTCATGTGTTGGGCTGCTCCTATGCCTCCATATATATAGGGGAGAGGGCTGCGCCCCACCTAGATTTCCACCCTAGGGGGGTGGCCAGCCCGGATCCCATCGGGTGGCGGAGGAGGAGGAGAGAGGGGCGCCCACTAGGTGGGCCTTAAAGCCCATCTGGACCTAGGTTTTGCCCCTCCCTACACTTCCCACGCCTTGGGCCTTGGTGGGGGGCGCCCCAGCCCACCTAGGGGCTGGTCCCCTCCCAAACTTGGCCCACAGCCTTGCAGGGCAGGTGGCCCCACTTGGTGGACCCAGGACCCTCCGGTGGTCTCGATGCGTTACCGATAAACTCCGAAACTTTTCGGTGACCAAAGCAGGACTTCCCATATATAAATCTTTACCTCCGAACCATTCCGGAACTCCTCGTGGCGTCAGGGATCTCATCGGACTCGAACAACATTCGGTAACCACATACAAGCTTCCTTTATAACCCTAAGCGTCGCATGAACCTTAAGTGTGTAGACCCTACGGGTTCGGGAGACATGTAGACATGGCCAGAGGCGTTCTCCGGTCAATAACCAACAGCGGGTCGGATACCCATGTTGGCTCCCACATGTTCCACGATGATCTCATCGGATGAACCACGATGTCAAGGACTCAATCGATCCGTATACAATTCCCTTTGTCTAGCGGTATTGTACTTGCCGAGATTCGATCGTCGGTATACCGATACCTTGTTCAATCTCGTTACGGCAAGTCTCTTTACTCGTTCCGTAACACATCATCCGTGATCAACCCCTTGGTCACATTGTGCACATTATGATGATGTCCTACCGAGTGGGCCCAGAGATACCTCTCCGTTTACGGGTGACAAATCCGATCTCGATCCGTGTCAACCCAGACACTTTCGGAGATACATGTAGTGCACCTTTATAGTCACCCAGTTATGTTGTGACGTTTGATACACCAAAGCACTCCTACGGTATCCGGGAGTTACGATCTCATGGTCTAAGGAAGAGATACTTGACATTGGAAAAGCTCTAGCAAGCGAACTACGATCTTTGTGCTATGCTTAGGATTGGGTCTTGTCCATCACATCATTCTCCTAATGATGTGATCTTGTTATCAACGACATCCAATGTCCATAGCCAGGAAACCATGACTATCTGTTGATCACAATGAGCTAGTCAACTAGAGGCTCACTAGGGACATATTGTGGTCTATGTATTCACACATTTATTACGATTTCGGATAATAAAGTTATAGCATGAATAAAGACAATTATCATGAACAAGGAAATATAATAATACTTTTATTATTGCCTCTAGGGCATATTTCCATGATCTCCCACTTGCACTAGAGTCAATAATCTAGTTCACATCGCCATGTGATTAACATTGACAGTCACATCGCCATGTGACCAACATCCAAAGTTTACTAGTGTCATTAAACTAGTTCACATCATCATGTGATTAAGACTCAATGAGTTACGGGGTTTGATCATGTTTTGCTTGTGAGAGGTTTTAGTCAGCGGGTCGGCAACATTCAGATCCGTATGTACTTCATAAATCTCTAGGTCATTACTGTAAATGCTGCTTCCACGCTCCTTTGGAGCTATTCCAAATGGTTGCTCCACTATCGTATCCGGTTGCTACTCGAGTCATTCGGATAGGTGTTAAAGCTTGCATCGGCGTAACCCTTTCGCGAACTCTTTATCACCTCCATAATCGAGAAACATGTCCTTATTTACTCCAAGGACAATTTTGACGCTGTCCAATGATCCATTCTGGATCATTCTTGTACCCTTAGTGACTCATGGCAAGGCACACTTCCGGTGCGGTACACAGCATAGCATACTATAGAGCCTACGTCCGAAGTATAGGGGACGACCTTCGTCCTTTCTCTCTATTCTGCTGTGGTCGAGCTTTTAAGTCTTAACTTCATACCTTACATCTCAGGCAAGAACTCCTTCTTTGACTGATCCATCTTGAACACCTTCAAGATCATGACAAGGCACGTGCTCATTTGAAAGTACTATTAAGCATTTTTGATCTATCCTCATAGATCTTGATGCTCAATGTTCAAGTAGCTTAATCCAGGTTTTCACTTGAAAAATACTTGTCAAATAACCCTATATGCTTTACAGAAAATTCTACATCATTTCTGATCAACAACATATACTCATCAGAAATTCTATAGTGCTCCCACTCACTTCTTTGGAAATACAAGTTTCTCATAAATTTGTATAAACCCAAAATCTTTGATCATCTTATCAAAGTACATATTCCAACTCCGAGATGCTTACTCCGGTCCTTAGAAGGATCATTGGAGCTAGCATACCTTTAGCATCCTTAGGATCGACAAAACTTTTCTGATTGTATCACATACAACCTTTCCTTACTAACAGTGGTAAGGAAACTCGTTTTGACATCCATCGCGATTTCATAAATGCAGCTAATGCTAACATGATTCCGACGGACTTAAGCATCGCTACGGATGAGAAAATCTCATCGTAGTCAACTCCTTGAACTTGTGAAAAACTCTTCGCCACAAGTCGAGCTTCATAGATGGTGACATTACCATCCACGTCCGTCTTCTTCTTAAAGATCCATTTATCTCAATGGCTTGCCGATCATTGCGCAAGTCCACCAAAGTCCATGCTTTGTTCTGATACATGGATTCTATCTCGGATTTTATGGCTTCTAACCATTTGTCGGAATTTTGGCCCACCATTGCTTCTCCATAGCTCGTAGGTTCATTGTTGTCTAGCAACATGACCTTCAAGACAAGATTCTTGTACACTCTGAAGCGATCGCATCCTTGTCACCCTCACAGTGCATGGTGACTTGATCCGAAGTTTCATGATCACTATCATAAGCTTCTATTTCAGTTGGTGTAGGTGCCACAGGAACAACTTCCTGTGCCCTGCTACACACTAGTTGTAGTAATGGTTCAATAACCATATCAAGTCTCCACCATCCTCCCACTCAACTTTTCGAGACAAACTTTTCCTCGAGAAAGGACCCGATTCAAGACACAATCCATATTGCTTTGGATCAGAATTAGGAGGTATGCCCAACTGTTTTGGGTGTCCTATGAAGATGCATTTTATCCGCTTTGGGTTCGAGCTTGTCAACCTGAAACTTTTTCACATAAGCGTCGCAGCCCCAAACCTTTAAGAAATGACACCTTAGGTTTCTCTAAACCATAGTTCATACGGTGTCATCTCAACGGAATTCCGTGGTGCCCTATTTAAAGTGAATGTGGTTGTCTCTAATGCCTAACCCATAAACGATAGTGGTAATTCGATAAGAGACATCATAGTGCGCACCATATCCAATAGGGTGCAACTATGATGTTCGGACACACCATCAAACTATGGTGTTCGGGAGGTATTAATTGTGAAACAATTTCCACAATGTCTTAATTGCGTGCCAAAGCTCATAACTCAGATACTCATCTCTATGATCATATCATAGACATTTCATCCTCTTGTCACGATGATCTTCAACTTCACTCTGAAATTACTTGAACCATTCAATAATTCAGACTTGTGTTTCATCAAGTAAATATACTCTATATCTACTCGAATCATCACGTGAAGTAAGAACATAACGATATTCCTTTGCATGCCTCGGCACTCATTGGACTGCACACATCAAAATGTGTTACTTCCAACAAGTTGCTATCTTGTTCCATTTCTTTGAAAAGCGAGGCTTTTTAGTCATCTTGCCCATGTGGTATGATTTGCATATCTCAAGTGATTCAAAATCAAGTGAGTCCAAGCGATCCATCTGCATGGAGTTTCTTCATGCGTATACACCAATAGACATGGTTAGCATGTCTCAAACTTTTCAAAAGCAGTGAGTCAAAGATCCATCAATGTGGAGCTTCTTCATGCGTTTATACCAATATGACTTACATGGCGATTGCCACAAGTAAGTGGTACTATCATTATTATCTTATATCTTTTGGCATGAAAATGTGTATCACTACGATCGAGATTCAATAAACCATTCATTTAGGTGCAAGACCATTGAAGGTATTATTCAAATAAATAGAGTAACCATTATTCTCCTTAAATGAATAACCGTATTGCGATAGACATAATCCAATCATGTCTATGCTCAGCATAAACACCAAATCTCGATGGTAGAGGGGCGTGTGATGCTTGATCACATCATCCTTGAAACACTTCCAACACATATCGTCGACTCACCTTTAGCTAGTCTCCGTTTATTCCATAGCTTTTATTTGAGTTACTAACACTTAGCAACCGAACGGTATCTAATACCGGTGCTACTAGGAGTACTAGTAAAGTACACATTAACATAATGTATATCCAATATACTTCTATCGACCTTTCCAGCCTTCTCATCTACCAAGTATCTAGGGTAATTCCGCTCCAGTGGTTGTTCCCCTTATTACAGAAGCACTTAGTCTCGGGTTTGGGTTCAACCTTGGGTTTCTTCATTAGAGCAGCAACTGATTTGCCGTTTTATGAAGTATCCCTTCTTGCCCTTGCCCTTCTTGAAACTAGTGGTTTCACCAACCATCAACAATTGATGCTCCTTCTTGATTTCTACTTCCGCGGTGTCAAACATCGCGAATACCTCAAGGATCATCATATCTATCCCTGATATGTTATAGTTCATCACAAAGCTCTAGCAGCTTGGTGGTAATGACTTTGGAGAAACATCACTATCTCATCTTGAAGATCAACTCCCACTCAATTCAAGTGATTGTTGCACTCAGACAATCTGAGCACAAGCTCAACGATTGAGCTTTTCTCCATTAGTTTGTAGGCTAAGAAAATCGTCGAGGTCTCATACCTCTTGGCGTGAGCCGAGCCTGAAATCTCAATTTCAGCCCTCGAAACATCTCATATGTTCATGACGTTTGAAAAACATCTTTGGTGCCTTAATTCTAAACCGTTTATCGAACTATCACGTAGTTATCAAAGCGTGTATGTCCGATGTTAGCAACATCCACAAACAACGTTTGGGGTTCAGCACCCTGGCGGTGCATTAAGGGCATGAGCTTTCTCTGTCGCATAATCGCTCTTGTCAACTTTCAACTATATTTTCTCTAGGAACATATCTAAGCAGTGGAACTAAAGCGCGAGCTTCGACATAATTTGCAAAGATCTTTTGACTATGTTTAGGATAATTAAGTTCATCTTATGAACTCCCCTCGAATAGACATCCCTCTGGTCATCTAAGTGATTACATGATCCAAGTCAACTAGGCCGTGTCCGATCATCACGTGAGACGGACTAGTCATCATCGGTGAACATCTTCATGTTGATCGTATCTACTATCGACTCATGCTCGACCTTTCGGTCTCCGTGTTCCGAGGCCATGTCTGTACATGCTAGGCTCGTCAAGTTAACCCTAAGTGTTTTGCTGTGTAAAACTGTCTTACACCGTTGTATGTGAATGTAAGAATCCATCACACCGATCATCACGTGGTGCTTAGAAGCGACGAACTGTAGCGGTGCCGATTAGGGAGAACACTTCTTGAAATTTTTTAAGGATCATCTTATTTACTACCGTCGTCCTAAGTAAACAAGATGCATAAACATGATAAACATCACATGCAATCAAATAGTGACATGATATGGCCAATATCATTTTGCTCCTTTTGATCTCCATCTTCGGGGCTCCATGATCATCATCGTCACCGGCATGACACCATGATCTCCATCATCATGATCTCCATCATCGTGTCCATGAAGTTGTCTCGCCAACTATTACTTCTACTACTATGGCTACCGGTTAGCAATAAAGTAAAGTAATTACATGGCGTTGTTTAATGACACGCAGGTCATACAATAAATAAAGACAACTCCTATGGCTCCTGCCGATTGTCATACTCATCGACATGCAAGTCGTGAATCCTATTACAAGAACATGATCAATCTCATACATCACATATCATTCATCACATTCATCTTGGCCATATCACATCACATAGCATACCCTGCAAAAACAAGTTAGGCGTCCTCTAATTGTTGTTTGCATGTTTCTGATGGCTGCTATAGGTTTCTAGCAAACGTTTCTTACCTCATAAAACCACAGCGTGATTTGCCAATTGCTATTACCCTTCATAAGGACCCTTTTCATCGAATCCGTTCCGACTAAAGTGGGAGGCGGCACCCGCTAGCCACCTTATGCACGAAGTGCATGTCAATCAGTGGAACTGTCTCACGTAAAATGCGTGTAAGGTCGGTCCGGGCGCTTCATCCCACAATACCGTCGAAACAAGATTGGACTAGTAACGGTAAGCATATTGAACAAAATCAACGCCCACAACTACTTTGTGTTATACTCGTGCAAAGAATCTCGCAATAGACCTAGCTCATGATGCCCTTTGTTGGGGAGCGTGGCAGAAATTCAAAATTTTCCTCGTATCACCAAGATCTATCTATGGAGAAACCAGCAGCGAGGGAAGGAGAGTGCATCTACATACCCTTGTAGATCGCTAAGCGAGCGTTCAAGAAGCGGGGTTGAAGGAGTCGTACTCGTCGTGATCCAAATCACCGGAGATCCTAGTGCGAGCAGACGGCACCTCCGCGTTCAACACACGTACAGCCGGTGGCGTCTCCCACGCCTTGATCCAGCAAGGAGAGGAGAGGTTGAGAAGACTCCATCCAGCAACAGCACAATGGCGTGGTGGTGATGGAGGGCGTGGTAGTCAGCGAGGCCGCCAAGCACGCGAGATCGAGGAGAAGGAGAGAGGTATGGCTGCACCAGCAGGAGGAGGAACTCATGTGTTGGGCTGCTCCTATGCCTCCATATATATAGGGGAGAGGGGCTGCGCCCCACCCAGGTTTCCACCCTAGGGGGCGGCCAGCCCCAGATCCCATTTGGGTGGCGGCGAGGGGGAGAGAGGGGGCGCCCACTAGGTGGGCCTTAAAGCCCATCTGGACCTGGGTTTGCCCTCCCTACACTTCCACGCCTTGGGCCTTGGTGGGGGCGCCCCAGCCCACCTGGGGCTGGTCCCTCCCACACTTGGCCCATGCAGCCTTCAGGGCAGGTGGCCCCACTTGGTGGACCCAGGACCCTCCGGTGGTCCCGTCATACCGATAAACCCGAAACTTTTCGGTGACCAAAGCAGGACTTCCCATATATAAATCTTTACCTCCGGACCATTCCGGAACTCCTCGTGACGTCCGGGATCTCATCCGGGACTCGAACAACATTCGGTAATCACATACAAGCTTCCTTTATAACCCTAAGCGTCATCGAACCTTAAGTGTGTAGACCCTACGGGTTGGAGACATGTAGACATGACCGAGGCGTTCTCCGGTCAATAACCAACAGCGGGATCGGATACCCATGTTGGCTCCCACATGTTCCATGATGATCTCATCGGATGAACCACGATGTCAAGGACTCAATCGATCCGTATACAATTCCCTTTGTCTAACGGTATTGTACTTGCCGAGATTCGATCGTCGGTATACCGATACCTTGTTCAATCTCGTTACGGCAAGTCTCTTTACTCGTTCCGTAACACATCATCCGTGATCAACCCCTTGGTCACATTGTGCACATATGATGATGTCCTACCGAGTGGGCCAGAGATACCTCTTCGTTTACGGGTGACAAATCGATCTCGATCCGTGTCAACCCATGACACTTTCGGAGATACCTGTAGTGCACCTTTATAGTCACCCGATTCGTTGTGACGTTTGATACACCAAAGCACTCCTACGGTATGCGGGAGTTACGATCTCATGGTCTAAGGAAGAGATACTTGACATTGGAAAAGCTCTAGCAAGCGAACTACGATCTTTGTGCTATGCTTAGGATTGGTTCTTGTCCATCACATCATTCTCCTAATGATGTGATCTAGTTATCAACGACATCCAATGTCCATAGCCAGAAACCATGACTATCTGTTGATCTGTGAGCTAGTCAACTAGAGGCTCACTAGGGACATATTGTGGTCTATGTATTCACACATGTATTACGATTTCCGGATAATACAATTATAGCATGAATAAAAGACAATTATCATGAACAAGGAAATATAATAATACTTTTATTATTGCCTCTAGGGCATATTTCCAACAAGGATTTGGTCAAACATTTTTCTTAGTTAGACTTCAGACAAGTTATAGACGTAGAGCAAAAGGATAATCCCTCTGTACTAGTGCATTGCCTGATATATTAACTCAAGTACTAGGCACGAACAAACAGGCTCAATTCTGTGCTCATCCTGGTGTAGTAGTAGTAGTACTAGGCAATGCAGTTGACGGGTGACCTTGGCAAGCGGCGACCGAGGGAATTGAACCGTGCTTGGCACGGTAGGTAACATTGTCTAGTTACTAAAGCATCCCTCCATTGTTCATTGGTAGTCATTATGGACCGGTGACATGAGGGGAATTTCCTAGGGCTGGAATTCTGGCCGCCAGATATTTCGACTCGAATCACGGAGGCTCGGCTGGTTGGGGTTGCCTAATGTGCGTACACGCATCCCACCAGAAGGACACGAGCCCGGTTTTTTATTTTTATTTTTTTAGGATCAACACGAGCCAAGGTCTGGCTGGTACGCCGTTGGGTCCTACCATTCGAGAATACGAAAGGAACCTTTTAAATTGCCGAACGAATCTATGTGTATTACAATGCCCATATTTTCCTTGCAAATACTAATCTCAATGTGGTAATTGATTTCTGACGAGTTGTTGAATTAGAGTGAGTTTGTGATATAGTGATCTCAACGTGGAATTCACATTTCATGGTATCCCTGGTAAGTTTTTCAATGCAAATTTAAAAGATGAACAATATGGAGGTGAGAAAACTTTGTATGTATCAAGCATATGACCACACACACACACACACACACACACACACACACACACACAGAGAGAGAGAGAGAGAGAGAGAGAGAGAGAGAGAGAGAGAGACCCACACACGAACACAACAACAATCCAATAAGTATAGTGCATCTATTTTTCCAAACCATGCATGTATGACACGAACTCAAAAATACTCCTTCTGTTCCTAAATATTAGTCTTTTAGAGATTTCAACAAGCAACTACATATGGAGAAAAATGAGTGAATCTACACTCTAAAATATGTCTATATACATCCGTATGTGCCAGTCCACTTGAAATCTCTAAAAAGACTAATATTTAGGAACGAAGGGAGTAAAATGTAAGACATGCATGGTCCTTAATTCAATATCTAAAACGAACATGAAACTGAAACATGAATATTAAGTCTAGTACTACAGTACATGCAAATGTTGTGTTTAATTATGCGGAGCTACGATTGTCGGGGGTCACCCCCTTGACCTTAGATAAAATTGTGAAGCTCAGTTTAGGGTTGTTTAGATTATATTTGTCCCCACCCTCCCAACCACCGATTGGTTGTGCACCCCCACCCCTCCTTCCCGGGAGAATATCATGGGGCCCCATACCTTAGATGCTATATGCCAATACGAGTTGCTTGGAGCTTGTATATCTGAGATATAGCAGCTCACATGATGTCTTAATATTTTTACAGGAAACCTTGATGAGTTTGAGAATTGCACACAATTTGTACAAAAACTACTCAAATGCCCTTGGATCCCATATCCAACGACCTCGAAGCTCCTATCACCGTAGCATCTAAGATGAAGGAGGACATGATATTCTCCTATATGTAAGAATATCATGTGCTACCACAACTTAGATGCTTTGGTGATACAAGCTCTTCGACGCCGTTGGATTTGTGACCCAATACCTCCTCAGTGGTTCGAATGGTTTTTTGTAGAAAAGCCCACAAAGAGTTTAGCCATTGCTTACAAGCACAAAGACTGCTTAGATGCCATTGGATCTCAGATCAAACGACCTCGAAGCTTGTATCACCGTAGCATCCAAGCTGCGAGAGCACCTTATGATTTCTCGCACGGGAGACTATGAGGTACTCCCGCACCGTAGATTCTATGGTGATACGAGTTCACGGAGATGTAACGGCCCACTAGGAGGTTTGAATGTTTTTGCAATATACGGTTGAGAGAGCTCGGGAATTGTGCAGAAAGTACAAGTACTACGCATGTGCCATCTGACCACAGATCATACGACCTAGATGCTCATATCACCGTAGCGGGTAATTAAGCTGCGGGGAGCACGTAATGTGAGCAACGGGGAGCCGTTGGATCCAAGATGCAGTGGCGCACACGAGGCCTGAATGTTTTATTTGAAAAAAAACCTTTGGAGAGTTTGGAAATTGCGCATAATTACAAAGAATACTCCCAAGCCATTGGATCTCACTTCCAACGGTGTAAAAACTCGTATCACCATAGCATCTAAGCTGAGGGGTGGATGTGATATTCTATGCCGCTGTCATTTTTGTTCGTAAACTTGCAAAATACGCGTAACTTGTGTCGTTCCTTGTCTAACCGCGCAAAGTGTTTGTTCAAAAAAACCATCCTACACTAAAATATCGGAACAACACACGGGGGTCCCACTTGTCATTAATCAAATTTGGACCTAAAACTAACAAATCTGGAAGACAAGATTCGAACTGGCAACCAAGACTACAAAGCGTAAGTCGATAGCCTGAAACAACAACGGTTGTTGGCTTTGTCCCATAACTTGATTTTATACAGTATTACGTTGAGTAGAGTAGAGGGAGTGCCTCGTCAACACGTGCATGACCGTTAACTCACTTACTGGTGGGTCCCAGGTCTGCGATCTCTCTCTTCTCTCCATTGTTTAACCTTTAAACGGGCACACACGAAGAGCGGCGCTAGCTTGCCATGGTGTTATAACAACTAAAAAAAGCTTGGAAAACAGAAGAATCGCCTAGAACAAGAGACGTTGTGGCTGGTCGAGACGGAGCTAACCACACCTACCCTCCGTGCCACGTTAGCATGATGAAGCCGTGTGGCTAGTGGGGTGTTTTCGACCGACTAGCTGGGTCCCGAGGTCAAACTATAGGTACTACGTCTGATACAGTAAATTTTTACACGCACATTTTTCCTCCGTGCCGAGATATGGCACACCCACTACAAAAAAAAGACATCCGTAACATTTTGGGCCAAACAAATTTTTTTTCTGTCATACTTATGACACTTTTATGACGATAATTGTGACAAAGCCCGGTATCATCATAGATGTGGTGGGCTCCTACTTCTATGACCAAAAATCATGACAGAAAATGGGATTTTTGTCCTGGCGGGCGGAGCGCTTGTTGCATGACATTCTTTGGGCCGTCCATGGCGGAAAAAACCATGGTAGAAGCGAGGGCGAGGAAAATTTTGGCGAGTTCGATTCTGATGGGTGGTCGAGGGCGAGCGATCGCGTTTCTCTCGTACATGTATCTTGGCGTGTGTGTGGCGTTGGCTCTAGCGAACCCGGCGGCGTTGGGCTCTAACTAAACCCAGCGATTGCATTGCAGGCTACGTTCTTGAACCCGGCGATCGATCGATGGTATTAATTGAACCCGATCGGCGATTCGCCGCTCTGCTGCTAAGCTGAAGCGGTCGATCTGCCTCTGGATGAGCGGTGAGTGTTGCGGGTGGGGGGTTTGGATGAGCGATGGCGGTGGGGTGGATGAACAGGACCCGTGGCGTTGCCTCTGGATGAACAGGACCCCGATCGATCTAGCCGGTTGGGGCTGGATGAACGGGACCCCGTGGAGGGCTGGATGAAAAGGACGACCCCGTGGAGGGCTGGATGAACAGTAGATGGTGGAGGGGTGGATGAACAGTAGCCCGTGGAGGGGTGGTTGAACATGAGACCGTGGAGAGGGGTGGTTGAACAGTAGCCGGTGGATTAGCACGCGGTGGAGGCTAGATGAACAGGAGCCCGGAGTTGAACAGTCGCATGTGGAGGCTGCAGGAGGTCGACGGTGGATGAATAGTAGCCCATGGAGGCTGGAGGAGGTCGACGGTGGAGATGAACAATACACCGTGGAGTCCCGTTTTGCGGTACGCCACACCCCTCCCGATGAACAAGACCCCCGTTTCGATCGTAGCACTCCAACACAAGTCCGTTTCGTCCGTTTTGCGGTACGCCACACCCCTCCCGATCAACAGGACCCCATTTTGATCATAGGAGGTCCAACACAAGTCCGTTTCCTCCGTTTTGTGGTTCGCCAGACCCCTCTCGATGAACAGGATCCTGTTTCGAACATGGCCGGTCGAACACAAGGCCGTTTCCTTTGTTCTGCGGTATGCCAGGCCTCGTTTCCATCGCCTATTCTGTCAAAGCCCTCCCAATGAACACGACGACGCATTCCGTTCCGACCCAGCCGGTTGGCTTCCCATGAACACGAGGACGATGCTATTTCTCCGTTCCGACCCAGCCATGTACGAGCCACGGCGTTACATATATATCTTGTGAGTGGCGTTTGAGACCCGCCCTATATGCGTGCGTGGCGTCTTTTCTTTTTTGCACACTGGCCACTATACGTACGTGTACATGCTACGTGCGCCCCTCTACTATGACACGTGCGCGCCTCTACATCCACCAGTATGTATGTACACGTTCGCGACCAGAATGACAAAGCTACGTACGCTTTGACCAGGTGGGTCCCGACTGTCAGGCACTTCCTTGCGTGTGAAGATGTAGCTGGTGGGTCCCAGCAGTCAGGGGGATGACTCATTTTTTTGCCCGGACGAACTTCCTTGCGTGCGAAGATGTAGCTGGTGGGTCCCAGCAGTCAGGGGGAAATGTTTTTTTCACAAAATACGGTGGCCTGTCCGGTGGGTCCCTGCTGTCAAGTGGAGGAATAATTATTTTGCGCGTAATAAGGAGGCACTTCCTTGCGGCTGCCGTGGACCCAGCTGTTAGCCTCTCCACGTACAATACTCTTGCGATGGAAGTTGGTCGTTGACCACATTGAGCACGCCGCACCGAGAGCACCACGGCTGTGGACGACGACGAGGCCTAGGAAGGGGACGACACGGAGTCGGGTAAGACGCGGTAGTGGATGGCCACGCAGAGAGGAGTACGAGGGTTCACTGGTTCAGCTACGGTGTGAGGGTGCCGTTGCCGCAGAATAACAGGGGGTGTGGGTGAGTAGAGGGATGGCCTAGCCAGCTGTGGGAGTAGTAGGAGGCGGTGAGGCCTCCGCGGCATCACAGCCGGACGCGGGAGGTAGGAGCATGTGGCACGACCAATGCTGCTTTGGGCGGCTGGAGCAAGAAGACCAGAGGTTGAAGAAGCACTTCGATCATTGGATGGACATCATACAGTCACTGGAGGTAGAATCGTTCATATTGAGTAAAGTTGACAAATGCCTCCGTCCCAGTCAACTTAGTAGGCCCACAAGTCAGCCTCCACCAAGGAGGGTCCCAGCTAGCCGGGGGAGTATTCATTTTTTTTTTGTGTAATAAGGAGGCACTTCCGGTGGGTCGAGTGACAATGCTGGGGAGCGTTTTTCATGAAATCGGTGGCCCATCCGGTGGGTCCTAGCGTCGAAGCGTTTTTTTTGCAATCTGATGGCCCGTCCGGTGGGTCCCAATGTCGGGAAGCGTTTTTTAAGTGAAATCTTGGTGGCCCATCTAGTGGGTCCCTGTGGTCAGGTGGAGGAATAATTATTTTCCGCGTAATAAGGAGGCACTTCCTTATGGCTGCCGTGGACCAAGCTGTCGACCTCTCCATACACAGTACTCTTCGGATGGAAGTCGATCGTTGATCACATTGACCACGCCATGCCGAAACACCACAGCGGTGGGCGGCAGCGAGGCCTAGGGCAGGGGACAACGCGAGCCCGGGGCGATCGCGGCGGTGGATGGCCACCACGAGAGAATCACGAGGTTCCTTGGTTGACTCTTGTTGCCGTCGCCCTTGAATAACGAGGGGTGTGGGTGAGTGGAGTGGAGGGATGGCACGGCCAGCGGTGGGAGTAGTATGGGGCGATGAGGCCTCCGCGTCGTGAGCGACCACGGGAGGAAGGAGCGAAGCGACACGGTAGCCTTGGTTTGGTAATTTGGAGCAAGAAGACGAGCTTGAAGAAGCACTACGGCCATTGGATGGACATCGTCACGGTCCTCGAGCTAGAATCATGCATATTGACTAAGTTGACAAAGCCCTCCGTCCTGTCAACTTAGTAGGCCCTATCTTGGGTCCCAGCTAGCGGGAGTATTCATTTTTTGTGCGTAATAAGGAGGAACTTTCTTGCGTGCGAAGATATAGCTAGTGGGTCCAGCTGTCGTCGTGGTAACGTTTTTTCGCGAAATCTGAGGCCCTTTCGGTGGGTCCCATATGTCGGTGGAGGAATCATTATTTTTTGGCGTAGTAAGGAGGCATTTCCTTGCGTGCGACCATGGACCCAACTATCGACCTCTCCACGTCTGATCCACTTCAAATGCATGTCGATTCGTTGACCACGCCATGCCTAGAGCACCGGCGGTGGATGATGGCGAGGCCTAGGAAGGAGCGACGACGAAGCGGGGAAGACTCGACAATTGTTTCCCGCAGCGGAGAATACGACTATACGAGGGTTCTTGGTTAAATCTGCCGTCGCGGAGAATAACAACAGGTGTGGGTGAGTAGAGGGATGGCTAGGCCAGCGATGGGGTCTGGTGGGGGCGGTAGGCTGCGTGGCACCACAGCCGGCCTGTGAGGAGGAGGGAGCGAGGCAGTCTCGCGGCGCTTGTTTGGATTTGGAGCGAGCAGGAAGAGCAGAGATTGAAGAAGCACGGACGGTCGTTGGATGGACATCCAACGATCCTTTGCTGTGCATCAACCTTTTTTTAGGAAAGCCTCAAATCTGTGGAAAACAGCATGCAGGCCAGCCGCCATTATTTCTAATAATTTACAACCCATTTGCTAATTCTTACTTTTTTTGAGCCCATATTCTTTTTGTTAGCATTACAGGCCATATTGTGGCCACGGTTAAAAAATTATACGAAATTTTGCTTATGTCGGTGCGGTCTGAACTGTTTTTAATCCCGAAATCGAGATACATTTAGACTGATTTTAAAAATAAATGTATATCAATATAAAATCCAATAAATTGTCCACACATAAAAATCAATGCAATTTAAAATCTCGAAATGAAAAAAAAGATATTTGAAACTAATTGCCGGTTTGATGTGTTTTAAAAATGTTCAACCCATTTCTCATTACTGATAGGCCATTTTCTCGGCCAGCCAAATGAAGCTCTCCTCGTCTTGAAAGATTTGCAGCCCAACGGTCCTGACAAAGCGACTTACTTGACAAATCACAAAAAACTGGGCTAGCCATTTTCAGAAAGAAAAAAAAACTACTGGGCTGGTCTGTGGTAAACATAAAAGAAAAGGCTGTCTAGACGGGCCAGAGTGTCCTGCAAAGCCCAGTTGACACCCTGCTTCCGTCTCAAAAAAAATTAGATAAATGCCACTCCAATTATGGCGATTCATAAAAATGCAACTGATAGATTCAGAGCAAAGTAACAGGTCTGATCCACATATAGAGTACCGAACTTCCACGTTGACAACCATCATAGCCAAGTTCAACTATCTACTCCCACTAATACTCTAGTAGCATACAAGTACTAACTTACTCTTAGCTAACTAGATGGTGCCGGCTGCCATCTGCGGTACACGATAAACGTAGGCACCGGCGTCCTGCGCCTCGCCTCAGACTTGCCAGAGTTGCGATAGGGCGCGTTGCTCGCGCGTGTTGGCCCTTTCCATGTCGGCGTGGTCCACCGAAGCTTCGGCTTCCAAGCAGGAAACCCACTTGACGAGATGGTAGTAAAAATCGGCGTCGCGAACGCGTGCGTGCCCGACAGCTTCCAGGGCTATTTGCCGGGCGCCGGCCTCCATGTAGCCTGCCCAGTTGCGGGCACTCTGCTCGCGACTCAGAGCGTCGGTGCGCTGCTGCTCCATGTCCCGCTGGTGGTGCAAATCGGCAATACGCAGCCCTCCACTAGGTGGTTGCGCTCCAACAACTCCTGCTCCTCTGCCAGGCGGTCGCGCTCCAATAAGTCCTCGATCTCTGCATTGCCATCTAAAGACAGATAGAATGCCTCCTCCCTCCGCCTGCCTTCCAGTGAAAAACCAAACACTAGTTTCGGCGGTGACCGCCTCCGACCTCGCCTACCGTGGACGGGCGGGGGCATGGTGGACGTGGCGAGCGACGTCGGGTCGGTGGGGGCTTATGAGGATATGGCGAGTTGGGTCACGGTGCCACCGGAGAAGGCCGGGAAATAGTACTTATAGGCGTAAGGTAGCGCGACGGTTATCGAAATTCAATGCATAAGCAGGCATGGCTTAGCACACCATCTTGCCTTGGAAAACTAGAGAAACTGAAATTATGACTGTGTCGTCCCGTCCGTCTGGGTCGCACGCCGGCATGACGGTCAAACGAGTGCACTCGAATCGTCTCCCTCCTTGTCAATAATGATTGAACGGATTTAAAAACCCGCAACAATTAAAGCGCATCTTTTTTCACATCAGTTAGCTGCCTTAATTACGGCCGGCTGCATGCAGGCACTCAGAATCACTCGCAGCCAGTAGGCGGAGCAGCATGCAATGAGTCGCAGCCGAGGGCACGCATGCAGCCACTTAAATCGCTGGAATTAATTAGGCTTAAACTTCTGCATGCCGTTAATTATTGCCATGCCTTGGTCTTGCTGCTTTGCTCACGGGACTAATAAACCCGGACCGAGGGAGTACCTTGGTTGGTGAGAGGTTTGAATTAAGCCCTGCAAACCGGAAAGGAGGTACTAGTACGTACGTGATCCGCTATTTATCCGTGTAGGATCAAGTAGGTAGGATAGTGTAGCTTGTCAGTTTCTTTAGAGGTAGGCATTTTTATTCAAAAAACTGTCACTTCGGATCTTGCGTCGCAAATAAAACTGCCAGGAGCGCATTAGTAGGCTAGCTAGTGATCGATCAGTAACTTGTAAACACTAAGTGAACAGAAATAAGTAACTATTAATGCATCTCAATGATTCACAGATCATATACAAATATGTAGCTCCAAAAGCAAAGATCAGCCACTTCGGATCTTGAGTCGCAACTAAAACCAACTAGTACGATTCCCATACATAAGATCAACATGTTAATGCATCTCAATGATTCACACAGCATATACAAATATGTAAATCCAAAAGCAAAGATCTAGAAAAAAAATGTTCTTCCTACTAACATGGATGCTTCTCTTGGCCAACATTCAGTACAGACTGAAAGACAAATTTGTTTGTGAAGTATACCATATCTCGTGCCAACGTAAGTGGTTTCACCAACAGCTGGAACCATGAGAATGAACCACACATGATGGAGGAACATCCATTGCAATATGATTGGTCTTCTCTCGATCACACCACGAGACTATTTTCGGAATACAAACTTTAACTTAGGCAAAATGATGCCCATTGTATAATCAGACCAAAGCAACAAAGCACCTAGTGTTGTCCAATAAATAGTACAGTACTACTTCTCTGCAGTCCATGAAGTGACTATCCAATCTTTATGTGTCTATTTTCAAATGCCGCTGCATGCAGTGACTATACTATTGATACGTCTCCAACGTATCTATAATTTATGAAGCATTCATGCTATTTTATTATCTGTTTTGAATGAGTATGGGCTTTATTATACACTTTTATATTACTTTTGGGACTAAGCTATTAACCGGAGGCCTAGCCCATATTGCTGTTTAATTGCCTGTTTTGGTATTTCGAAGAAAAGGAATATCAAACAGACAAACGGAATGAAACCTTCGGCAGCGGTATTTTTTGGAAGAATATGATCCTGGAGACTTGGAGTTCACGTTAGAAGATCTCGAGGAGGCGGCAGAGATGAGGCGCCCCCTCTTTGGCGTGCCCCCTGTCTCGTGGGCCCCTAGAGCACCCCAACCGACTTCTTTTCGCCTATATAGTCCCTCGTGCCTTAAAACATCCACGGAGAAGATAGATCGGGAGTTCGCCGCCGCAAGCCCTCTGTAGCCACCAAAACCTCTAGGGAGCCCGTTTGGCACCCTGGAGGGAGGAACCCATCACCGTGGCCATCTTCATCATCCAAGCGCTATCCATGACGAGGAGGAGTAGTTCACCCTCGGGGCTGAGGGTATGTACCAGTAGCTATGTGTTTGATATCTCTCTGTCGTGTTCTCTCTATGGCACGATCTTGATGTATCGCGAGCTTTGTTATTATACTTGTATCTTATGATGTTTCTCCCCCTCTACTCTCTTGTGATGAAGTGATTTTCCCTCTTGAAGTTATCTTATCGGATTGAGTCTTTGATTTGAGAACACTTGATGTATGTCTTGCCGTGTTTATCAGTGGTGACAATGGGATATCACGTGCCACTTGATGTATGTTTTGGTGACCAACTTTGGGTTCGATCATGAACCTATGCATTGGGGTTAGCTGCGTTTTAAATCTTGACTATCCAGTAGAGACTTTGGGGCACTCTTTGAAGTACTTTGTGTTGGTTGCATGAATCTGAGATTGTGTGATGCATATCATATAATCATGCCCACGGATACTTGAGGTGACAATGGAGTATCTATGTGACATTAGGGTTTTGGTTGATTTGTGTCTTATGGTGTAATTCTAGTACGAACTCTTGAATAGATAGATCCGAAAGAATAACTTTGAGGTGGTTTCGTACCCTACCATAATCTCTATGTTTGTTCTCCGCTATTAGTGGCTTTGGATTGACTCTTTGTTGCATGTTGAGAGATTGTTATATGATCTATCTATGTTATTATTGTTGAGATAACTTGCACTAGTGAAAGTATGAACCCTATGCCTTGTTTCCTATCATTGCAGTACCGTTTACGCTCACTTTTACCATTAGTTACCTTGCTGTTTTTATTATTTCAGATTACAAAAACCTATATCTACTATCCATATTGCACTTGTATCACCATCTCTTCGCCGAACTAGTGCACCTATACAATTTACCATTGTATTTGGGTGTGTTGGGGACACAAGAGACTCTTTGTTATTTGGTTGCAGGGTTGTTTGAGAGAGACCATCTTCATCCTGTGCCTCCCACGGAGTGATAAACCTTAGGTCATCCACTTGAGGGAAATTTGCTACTGTCCTACAAACCTGTGCACTTGCAGGCCCAACAACGTCTACAAGAAGAACGTTGTGTAGTAGACATCAACTATTCTCTTGTGTAGTTCAACCAAAATTGCGGTCACTTTGTTTGTTTGCCAAATAGCAACGGGCAGACCTCTCTATCTGCACAAATATCAAGCAGCTAGTAAACATATACCACACCTTGTATTTTCGGTTTAAACATGTCTCTTCCGCTTAGCATCTGTCATGTTCTGCACTGGACAATTTGATACAGTTATGTTTTGCCCTGGAAAGTTTCATACTGAATTGATTTGCTGGTTCAGAGCAGAAATATAGCGCCTATTCTTCATCAGACCAAGGATATCCATGTTCGAAGTGATGGAAGAGGTGAAATTGATACAACCAAAATTGAGCATCCAATCATTGAATCTTGTCCTGCACCTCCAATGTAGGTCCAACCTGCCAATAAATTCACATGCAAACCACTAGTATTACTATCTAATGACAGCGACAAAAAGAGTAGCAAGATAGTAGCAAACTATGTACCTTCGTAATGAACCGCTCATAGTGCCAACAATTGGATATAAAGGTTTGGAAGAAAACATGCTCCTAATGTTGAACCAGTTGGACTTTTTGTGCAGTTCCACTATAATCGAGCATCCCTATTTGGATAGTTATTGAAAGTGTGATTACTCTAAAAACGACACTAGTTGAAGCATAGACTCACAAATATAAGTATTCCAATTTCTTTATGGAAAAGGTGAAGGAAATATGCCCTAGAGGCAATAATAAAGTTATTATTTATTTCCTTATTTCATGATAAATGTTTATCATTCATGCTAGAATTGTATTAACCGGAAACATGATACATGTGTGAATGCATAGACAAAACAAGATGTCACTAGTATGCCTCTACTAGACTAGCTTGTTAATCAAAGATGGTTATGTTTCCGACCATGAACAAAGGAGTTGTTATTTGATTAACGAGGTCACATCATTAGTAGAATGATCGATTGACATGACCCATTCCTTAGCTTAGCACACGATCGTTTAGTATGTTGCTCTTGCTTTTATCCATGACTTATACATGTTCCTGTAACTATGAGATTATGCAACTCCGTTTACGGAGGAACACTTTGGGTGCTACCAAGCGTCAGCGTAAGCGGGTGATTATAAAGGAGTACTACGGTGTCTCCAAAGGCAGATGTTGGGTTGGCGTATTTGAGATTAGGTTTTGTCACTCCGATAGTCGGAGAGGTATCTCTGGGCCCTCTCGGTAATGCACATCATGAAGCCTTGCAAGCACTACAACTAATGAGTTAGTTGTGAGATGATGTATTCGGAGCGAGTAAAGAGACTTGCCGTAACGAGATTGAACTAGGTATTGGATACCGACGATCGAATCTCGGGCAAGTAACATACCGATGACAAAGGAACAACGTATGTTGTTATGCGGTCTGACCGACAAAGATCTTCGTAGAATATGTAGGAACCAATATGGGCATCCAGGTCCGCTGTTGGTTATTGACCGTGAATAGTTCTAGGTCATGTCTACATTGTTCTCGAACCGTAGGGTCCGCACGCTTAAGGTTTCGATGGCGGTTATTATGAGTTTATGTATTTTGATGTACGAAGGAGTTCGAGTCCGGATGTGATCACGGACATGACGAGGAGTCTCGGAATGGTCGAGACATAAAGATTGATATATTGGAAGCCTATGTTTGGAGTTGGAATGGTTCGCTAAAGGCGGAATTCTGAGTGCAGGGAGGTTCTGGAACCCCGGAGGTAAATGGGCCTCGGTGGGCCTTAGTGGAAAGGAGAGGGCAGCCCTAGGAGGCGCGCCTCCCCCTTCCCTAGTCCTACTAGGACTAGGAGAAGGGGGCCCCTCTCTCTCTCTCCCCTCAGGAATCCTAGTCCAACTAGGATTGGAGAATCCTACTCCGGAGGAGTAGGACTCCTGTAGCGCCTCCCTTGGCCTGGCCCCCTCCCCTGCTCCTTTATATACGGGGCAGGGGCACCTTGGAACACACAAGTTGATCGTGAGATCGTTCCTTAGCCGTGTGCGGTGCCCCCTCCACCATATTCCACCTCGGTTATACCGTCATGAAGCTTAGCGAAGCCCTGCCAGTGAAACATCAAGATCGTACCACGCCGCCGTCGTCTTGGAACTCTCCCTCGACACTCGGCTGGATCGAGTCGAGGGCGTCATCGAGCTGTACGTGTGTCAAGAACTCGGGGCGCCGAGTGCTTGGCGCGGGATCGGTCGGATCGCGAGGAGAACGTCGACTACTTCCTCTACGTTGTGATCGCTTCGCCGGGTCTACGAGGGTATGTGGACAACACTCTCCCTCTCGTTGCTATACATCACCATGATCTTGCGTGTGCGTAGGAAAATTTTTGAAATTACTCGTTCCCCAACAAGTGGTATCGAGCCTAGGTTTTTCTATGGTTTGATGTTTTGCACGAGTAGAACACAAGTGAGTTGTGGGCGATACAAGTCATACTACCTACCAGCATGTCATACTTTGGTTCAGCGGTATTGTGAGATGAAGCGGCCCGGACCGACATTACGCGTGCGCTTACGCGAGACTGGTTTCACCGCCACGAGCACTCGTTGCTTAAAGGTGGTGGTGGGTGTCTGTCTCTCTCACTTTAGTTGAACCGAGTGTGGCTCGCCCGGTCCTTGAGAAGGTTAAACGGAGTCTATTTGACGAAATATCGTTGTGGTTTTGATGCGTGGGTGAGACTGGTTCTTGCTTAAGCCCGTAGCAGCCACGTAAAATTTGCAACAACAAAGTAGAGGGCGTCTAACTTGTTTTTGCAGGGCATGTTGTGATGTGATATGGTCAAGATGTGATGCTATATTTTATTGTATGAGATGATCATGTTTTGTAACGAAGTTATCGGCAATGGCAGGAGCCATATGGTTGTCGCTTTATTGTATGCAATGCAATCGCCTCTGTAATGCTTTACTTTATCACTAAGCGGTAGCGATAGTCGTAATAGCATAAGTTTGGCGAGGCGACAACGATGCTGCGATGGAGATCAAGGTGTCGCGCGGTGGCGATGGTGATCATGGTGGTGCAACAAGATGGAGATCATGAAGCACAAGATGATGATGACCATATCATATCACTTATATTGATTTGCATGTGATGTTTATCCTTTTATGCATCTTATCTTGCTTTGATTGACGGTAGCATTATAAGATGATCTCTCACTAAATTATCAAGAAGTGTTCTCCCGGGTATGCACCGTTGCCAAAGTTCGTCGTGCCCGGACACCACGTGATGATCGGTGTGATAAGCTCTCGTCCATCTACAGCGGGTGCAAGCCAGTTTTGCCTGTGAGAATACTCGGGTTATACTTGACGAGCCTAGCATATGCAGATATGGCCTCGGAACACGGAGACCGAAAGGTCGGCGTGAATCATATAGTAGATATGATCAACATAAGATGTTCACCATTGAAAACTACTCCATTTCACGTGATGATCGGTTATGGTTTAGTTGATTTGGATCACGTGATCACTTAGATGACTAGAGATGTTTTTCTAAGTGGGAGTTCTTAAGTAATATGATTAATTGAACTTAAATTTATCATGAACTTAGTACTGATAGTATCTTGCTTGTTTATGTTTGATTGTAGATAGATGGCTCGTCTTTGTTGTTCCGTTGAATTTTAATGCGTTCCTTGAGAAAGCAAAGTTGAAAGATGATGGTAGCAATTACGGACTGGGTCCGTAACGAGGATCATCCTCATTGCTGCCGGAAGAGCTACGTCTGGATGCACCGCTAGGTGCGAACTCTTGCTAATGCAACTGCAGATGTTATGAGCGTCTGGCGAGCAAAGCGATGACTACTCTATAGTTCGAGTGTGCCATGCTTTACGGCTTAGAACCGGGACTTCAACGGCGTTTTGAGCGTCATGGAGCATATGAGATGTTCGGGAGTTGAAGTTAATATTCCAACAGAATGCGGATTGAGAGATATGAAGTCTCAATAAGTTCTATAGCTGCAAGATGGAGGAGAATAGTTACATTAGTGAGCATATACTCGAGAATGTGCAGGTACTACAATCACTTGACACAATTGGGAGTTAATCTTCCGGATGATTGTGTCATTGACAGAATTCTCAATCACGCCACCAAGCTACAAAGGCTTCGTGATGAACTATAATATGCAAGGGTTAGTAAAGACTATGCACGAGCTCTTCGCAATGCTAAAGGCTGGAGGTAGAAATCAGAAGGAGCATCAAGTGTTGATGGTCAATAAGACCACTAGTTTCAAGAAGAAAGGCAAAGGGAAGAAGAAGGGAATCTCAAGAAGAACAGCAAGCAAGTTGCTGCTCGGGAGAAGAAACCCAAGTCGGCCCTAAACACAGCCCGAGTGCTTCTCTTAAGCGATAGTCCTTTGGAAGCGGAACTGCCCCAAGTATTTGGCGGATAAGAAGGATGGCAAGGTGAACAAAGGTATATGTGATATACATGTTATTGATGTGTACCTTACTAGAGCTCGTAGTAGCACTGGTATTTGATCTTGGTTACATTGCTAATATTTGCAACTCGAAGCAGGGACTCTGGATTGCGAACTCGGCAAAGGGCGAGGTGACGATGCGCGTGGGAAATGGTTCCAAAGTCGATGTGATCGCGGTCGGCACGCTACCTCTACATCTACCTTCGGATTAGTTTTAGACCTAAATAATTGTTATTTGGTGCTGCGTTGAGCATGAACATTATATCTGGATCTTGTTTGATGCGAGGCGGTTATTCATTTAAATCAGAGAATAATGGTTGTTCTATTTATATGAGTAATATCTTTTATGGTCATGCACCCTTGAGGAATGGTCTATTTTGATGAATCTCGATAGTAGTGATACACATATTCATAATGTTGAAACCAAAAGATGCAGAGTTGATAATGATAGTGCAACTTATTTGTGGCATTGCCGTTTAGGTCATATCGTGTAAAGCGCATGAAGAAACTCCATCTTGATGGACTTTTGGAGTCACTTGATTATGAATCACTTGGCACTTGAACCGTGCCTCATGGGCAAGATGACTAGAACACCGTTCTCGGTACTATGGAGAGAGCAACAGATTTGTTGGAAATCATACATCTGAGATGTATGTGGTCCGATGAATATTGAGGCTCGTGGCGGATATCGTTATTTTCTCACCTTCACAGATGACTTAAGCAAGATATGGGTATATCTACTTAATGAAACATAAGTCTGAAACGTTTGAAAAGTTCAAAGAATTTCAGAGTGAAGTTGAAAATCATCGTAACAAGAAAATTAAGTTTCTACGATCGATCGTGGAGGTGAATATTTGAGTTACGAGTTTGGTCTACATTTGAAACAATGCGGAATAGTTTAGCAACTCCGCCACCGGAACACCACAGCGTAATGGTGTGTCGAGCGTCGAATCGTACTTTACTAGATATGGTGCGATCTATGATGTCTCTTCTGATTTACCGCTATCGTTTTGGGGTTATGCTCTAGAGACGGCCGCATTCACACTAAATAGAACACCGTCGAAATCCGTTGAGGCGACACCTTATGAACTGTGGTTTAGCAAGAAACCAAAGTTGTCGTTTCTTAAAGTTTGGGGATGCGATGCTTATGTGAAAAAGCTTCAACCTGATAAGCTCGAACCCAAATCGAGAATGTGTCTTCATAGGATACCCAAAGGAGCAGTTGGGTACACCTTCTATCACAGATCCGAAGGCAAGACATTCGTTGCTAAGAATGGATCCTTTCTAGAGAAGGAGTTTCTCTCGAAAGAAGTGAGTGGGAGGAAAGTGGAACTTGATGAGGTAATAGTACCTTCTCCCTTACTTGAAAGTAGTTAAATCGCGAAACCAGTTTCGAGACACCTACACCAAGTAGTGAGGAAGTTGATGATGTTGATCATGAAACTTGAGATCAAGTTCTTCGCAGAACCTCGTAGATCAACGAGTAAGATCCGCACTGAGTGGTGCGGTAATCCTGTTCGGAAGTCATGCTACTAGATCATGATGAACCTACGAACTATGAAGAAGCGATGGTGAGCCCAGATTCCGCAAAATGGCTTGAGGCCATGAAATCGAGATGGGATCCATGTATGAAAACAAAGTGTGGACTTTGGTTGACTTGCCGAGGTAGGCAAGCAATAGAAAACAAGTGGATCTTCAAGAAGAAGACCGACGCCGCGGTAATATTATTGTCTATAAAGCTCGACTTATGCATAAAGGTTTCGACAAGTTCAAGGGATTGACTACGATGAGACCTTCTCACCCGAAGCGATGCTTAAGTCCGTCCGAATCATGTTAGCAATTGCGCATTTTATGATTATGAAATTTGGCAAATGGATGTAAAGACTGCATTCTGAATGGATTTACGGAAGAAGAGTTGTATATGATGCAACGAGAAGGTTTTATCGATCCAAAGGAGCTAACAAAGTGTGCAAGCTCCGGCGATCCATATATGGACTGGTGCAAGCATCTCGGAGTTGGAATAAGCGTTTTGATAGTGTGATCAAAGCATTTGGGTTTGTACAGACTTTTGGAGAAGCTGTATTTACAAGAAAGTGAGTGGGAGCTCTGTAGCATTTACGATATTATATGTGGATGACATATTGCTGATCGGAAATGATATAGAATTCTGGATAGCATAAAGGGATACTTGAATAAGAGTTTTCAATGAAAGACCTCGGTGAAGCTGCTTACATATTGGGCATCAAGATCTATAGAGATAGATCAAGGCGGCAATTGGACTTTCACAAAGCACATACCTTGACAAAGTTTTGAAGAAGTTCAAAATGGATCAAGCAAAGAAAGGGTTCTTGCACGTGTTACAAGGTGTGAAGTTGAGTCGGACTCAATGCCCGACCACTGCAGAAGATAGAGAAAATGAAAGATGTTCCTATGCTTCAGCCATAGGCTCTATCATGTATGCAATGCTGTGTACCGACCTGATGTGTGCCTTGCTATAAGCCTAGCAGGAGGTACCAAAGTAATCCAGAGTGGATCTTTGGACAGCGGTCAAGAACATCTGAAATACGAAAAGGACTAAGGATATGTTTCTCGTATATGGAGGTGACAAAGAGCTCATAAATGGCAGTTACGTTGATGCAAGCTTTGACATCGATCCGGACGATTCTAAATCGCAGACCGGATCGTGATTTACACTAAGCGGAGGAGCTGTCGGTTGGTGCAGTTCTAAACAAAGCGTCGTGGCGGGATCTACATGTGAAGCGGAATACATAGCAGCTTCGAAGCAGCTAATGAAGGAGTGCGGATGAAGGAGTTCATATCCGATCTAGGTGTCATACCTAGTGCATCGGGTCAATGAAAATCTTACGTGACAATCTTGGAGCAATTGCCTTAGCAAAGGAATCCAGATTTCACAAGAGGACCAAACACATCAAAAGACGCTTCAATTCCATCCGGGACTTAGTCCAGACTGGAGACATAGAGATTTGCAAGATACATACGGATCTGAATGTTGCAGACCCGTTGACTAAGCCTCTTCCACGAGCAAAACATGATCAGCACCAAGACTCCATGGGTGTTAGAATCATTACTGTGTAATCTAGATTATTGACTCTAGTGCAAGTGGGAGACTGAAGGAAATATGCCCTAGAGGCAATAATAAAGTTATTATTTATTTCCTTATTTCATGATAAATGTTTATCATTCATGCTAGAATTGTATTAACCGGAAACATGATACATGTGTGAATGCATAGACAAAACAAGATGTCACTAGTATGCCTCTACTAGACTAGCTTGTTAATCAAAGATGGTTATGTTTCCTGACCATGAACAAAGGAGTTGTTATTTGATTAACGAGGTCACATCATTAGTAGAATGATCTGATTGACATGACCCATTCCCTTAGCTTAGCACACGATCGTTTAGTATGTTGCTCTTGCTTTTATCCATGACTTATACATGTTCTGTAACTATGAGATTATGCAACTCCGTTTACGGAGGAACACTTTGGGTGCTACCAAGCGTCTGGCGTGGCTGGGTGATTATAAAGGAGTACTACAGGTGTCTCCAAAGGCAGATGTTGGGTTGGCGTATTTGAGATTAGGTTTTGTCACTCCGATAGTCGGAGAGGTATCTCTGGGCCCTCTCGGTAATGCACATCACTTGAAGCCTTGCAAGCACTACAACTAATGAGTTAGTTGTGAGATGATGTATTACGGAGCGAGTAAAGAGACTTGCGGTAGCGAGATTGAACTAGGTATTGGATACCGACGATCGAATCTCGGGCAAGTACTATACCGATGACAAAGGAACAACGTATGTTGTTATGCGGTCGACCGACAAAGATCTTCGTAGAATATGTAGGAACCAATATGGGCATCCAGGTCCGCTGTTGGTTATTGACCGTGAATAGTTCTAGGTCATGTCTACATTGTTCTCGAACCGTAGGGTCCCACGCTTAAGGTTTCGATGGCGGTTATTATGAGTTTATGTATTTTGATGTACCGAAGGAGTTGAGTCCGGATGTGATCACGGACATGACGAGGAGTCTCGGAATGGTCGAGACATAAAGATTGATATATTGGAAGCCTATGTTTGGAGTTGGAATGGTTCGGTAAAACGGAATTTACGGATCTACGGGAGGTTACGGAACCCCGGGAGGTAAATGGGCCTCGGTGGGCCTTAGTGGAAAGGAGAAGGGCAGCCCTGGGAGGCGCGCCTCCCCCTTCCCTAGTCCTACTAGGACTAGGAGAAGGGGCCGCCCCTCTCTCTTTCCCCCTCCAGGAATCCTAGTCCAACTAGGATTGGGGGAATCCTACTCGAGAGGAGTAGGACTCCCAGTAGCGCCTCCCTTGGCCATGGCCCCCTCCCCTTGCTCCTTTATATCTGGGGCAGGGGGCACCTTGGAACACACAAGTTGATCGTGAGATCGTTCCTTAGCCGTGTCGGTGCCCCCTCCACCATATTCCACCTCGGTTATACCGTCATGAAGCTTAAGCGAAGCCTGCGCGCGGTGAAACATCAAGATCGTCCTGCCGCCGTCGTCTTGTGGAACTCTCCTCGACACTCGGCTGGATCGAGATCGAGGGGCGTCATCGAGCTGTCGTGTGTCAAGAACTGGGCGCCGAAGTAACGGCGGGATCGGTCGGATCGCGAGGAGAACGTACGACTACTTCCTCTACGTTGTGATCGCTTCCGCTTCGGGTCTACCAGGGTATGTGGACAACACTCTCCCCTCTCGTTGCTATACATCACCATGATCTTGCGTGTGCGTAGGAAAATTTTTGAAATTACTACGTTCCCCAACAAAAGGTAGCAAGACTGTTTCTAACCACCTGTTTGAAGGAATAAATAAGGCAACAATGGCTGATGTCATAAAGGCATTTATAGTTCTTTTTGAAAGAATAATCGACTCCTAACCTTTCCTCTTCTTTTAAGCATATTTACTGCAGTTCAAATAAAATAAAATGCCATCACCGCCTTGACAATTCATTGACACTGTACAAAAGGAAATGACTTAACATCACATCATGATGTCAGGTATGTAGTCGACAGGCGTTAGAGACAAACATACAGACCTCCTCCGATAACATAATGAACATTAATTATAACAAAGGTGTGACTAGCTTTACCGGGATAATATGAGTGAACTCTACACCCTCATTTCCTTAATATAAGAGCGTTTTCGCGGTTCAATTTAAAGTACCCAAAGCGTCTAGTATTTAGAAAAACAGGTAGTAGTTTTCTTGAGCACATATCGGGAAAGCTTGCCCACTTTATTTATAATCCATACGCTAATGCAACACCATTCGAATACTACAAATATACACTAATCCAGTGGCTAGTGCAATAGTAGAGTAGTTAGTTTATTACAGGGTACAGTACAATGGTTTTACTGAACAGATTTCAATGAACTCTAGCACTAGAAGATTTCTATAAGAACTAATAATACAAAATGTAAAGGTAACAAGTTTCAGCATTGGTATACTAGCTGTGCATGAGCATTGAACCAAATACAAAAGCCTGAAGGTAACTAGCATTATTAACTAATGACAGTATAAAAAAATTGCAAACCATGTACCTCCAAGGTAAATATCATTTCGAACTCGTGGGGACCTTAAAAATTGCTATCCCAATCTTGATAATAGATCAAACATAAAAACTTGATCGAACGAATCAAGAGAACAGCCGGAGGAGGAGGTGCCCACTCTTGACCTTTCCTCTTGTCTTCATAATTTTTTGTGCAGTTTAACCAAAATAAAATGACATCAGCGCCTTGGCATTTTGGTGACACTTTACAAAAAAATTAACTTATCTCATGAAAGTGAGGTATGTAATGTATAAGCATTAACAGTGCAAAAATCTGAAGGTAGTAACAAGTTTCATCGTTGGTATACTGGCCGTGCAACAACATTAGAATGCCTTAGCTGAAAAATCTTTAATACATCCACAATCAACACCTGACCTTGAAATAATCCAGTGACATTAAATGGCATTGCTTAAATTTATCAGTGGCATTAGACTAAGTGTGACATTAGTTAAATGTGGCATCACTTTTGCAGTAGCATTGCTTGACTCGACTGCTGGCATTATACTAACAAAAAAAAGTGGCAATAAGAGCATGGGAGGCCCATTCCGACGGTGGGCGCGCTGAAGACGATGTACCTCCGCAGACCTTGAGTGGTGAGGAGGTATGGTTGCCCCGAGCAACAAATATCCGAGGCAGCATATGTGGATTACGTCCCATTTTTGTTCTCTTTAGCCACCTTTTTCCTATGTGAGGACAACAAATCGATCGACCTGGTCATTCTCTATTGCGTTGTCATGCCTTTCTACCCTTCGTCAACCAAGAGACACGAGACTCATTCCTTAGCTACTGATTTTCCCCTTTTCAACCTATATGCGGGTTCGATGCCTACTCTCTTGGACAGTACAGTCTCCCTTCCATTCCATATTCAACCCAGACATGGATTAGTCTGCATGAAGTAGGGATTCCTTGAATAGTGCAAATTAAGGTTTTTGTCTGCATGGCCAGCAGAGCAGAGGATAGCAAATTGGGAAGATGGTGGAGTGGAAAAAGATCCACATGCAACGACGTGGCAGATGGGGCAATAGAACAACAGTATGGTTCAAAAAGAGGTAGGATACCTGAGGGTCAGCGGGAAGTGGCTTCGCTCATGGTCATCATCCTCCGCACACACTACGGCAGCAAGCTTGGGGATGGAGGCTATCCCGCGCGGGCGCTAGGTCTGAGAGGACGGCCTTGTCATCAGTGCGTGACCTCGCTCGCCGACAACGAGTGCGTCAATGTTGCACGTCCTTTTCTTCCCCGGCGGATCTGTGACCACTGGTGAGGAGGGAGAGAGAGGTCGTCTTTTTTATTGGGTCTCCTCGGCTAACATGGTAGGTTCGTTCAACACCATTCTCGACTCAACTAATAACATCATTACAAGGAACCCAAGGGTCAAGGAGCGGTTTGATCTCCCCTATCTTTTCGCCGTGACCCTGATGACTAGCGCGGAGACGACAGAGGCCTCGCCTTGTGCAAGTTGATGCCGCTTGATAATGATACATATGATGTTAAGATGCCATTGCTTGAGGGTAAGGCATGGGCAGGCGCAAATGGAGATTGGGTTGTATATATTGGGTCCAACTGCGAGTGGGAACTTGTGAATGTGTACACTCGTCACCGGGTTCCACTTCCAAAAATCTCAGCAGACTGCCCAGAGGTTGAGCACACAGGTATTCTACACACGTTCAAATCGATCATGGTGGTATCTTCTCTGAAGATAGCAATTTGTCGAGTTCCCAAGCGCTCTTGGAATTACAAGAACTATGTAGTTGTTGCTATATTCACCAAGCTTGTTGCCATCCTTCTTGGTTCGACTGGATGGATATTGCTCAAAAATCAGTTTCCGTACACGGATGAGTACTGTGATGCAATTCAATACGAGGGCCTTGTGTTTGCTTCCACCACTCATGGCACTGTTTTTGCATGGGATCGTCGTAGTTTTGGTATGTTTGTCTTCCACCGTAATTATAATTGTTTCATCCACATGCATGCGGGTTAGCAAGTTTCCCATTACTAATTAACCTTCTTCTTGTGTTTCCAAGGTCCTGTGAACATTCCACCACCTATACTTGAAAATTTTTATGACCAAGGGGGAGATGACGATGGTGATGATCATGAGTGAGGGAGTCCTGGATTAGGGGGTATCCAGACAGCCGGACTATATACTATGGTCGGACTGTTGGAGCGTGAAGATACAAGACTCAAGACTCCATCCCGTGTCCGTATGGGACTCTCCTTTGCGTGGAAGACAAGCTTGGCGATCCGGATATTATATTTCCTTCCTTGTAACCGACTCCATGTAAACCCTAGCCCTCTCCGGTGTCTATATAAACCAGAGAGGTTGGTGCTTAGAAGGACAATCACGATCACAATCATAATCATCATAGGCTAGCTTCTAGGGTTTAGCCTCTACGATCTCGTGGTAGATCTACTCTTGTACTACTCATATCATCAATATTAATCAAGCAGGAAGTAGAGTTTTACCTCCATCGAGAGGGCCCGAACCTGGGTAAACATTGTGTCCCTTGCTTCCTGTTACCATCAGCCTAAGACGCACAGACCGGGACCCCCTACCCGAGATCCGCCGGTTTTGACACCGACATTGGTGCTCTCATTGAGAGTTCCTCTGTGTCGCTGCTGCAAGGCCTGATGGCGCCTTCAATCGTCAACAACACAGTCCAGGGTGAGACTTTTCTCCCCGGACAAATCTTCGTGTTCGGTGGCTTCGCGCTGCGTGCCAATTCTCTTGGCCAAGGCCCCGGAGCAGATCGAAGCTCGCCCCAGCCACACGGTGAAGTTGAAGCTTTGAACTACACGGCCGATATCCGCGGAGACTTGATCTTCGACGGAATCGGGCCTGAGCCAGGAGTGCCGGACAGTCACGATGAGCACAGCTTAGACCTGCCGTCGGACAACGCTCAGGATATCACCCCTGCAGCAGCCTCGGACCTAAATCCAGAGCGGACTTCGTCGCCCAAGGACGGGTGGATGGACCCCACCCCGCAAGCCACACACTTATCGGCGGTAGAGCCGAACACATGACTTACCTCTAAGGAAGCCTGTGATACCGAACCCCCGGACTCGTATCCGGCTGTAGGTTCCAGTCCACACGCTCCCAAGCCCGCCGAGCCTGGCTGGGCTCCGGTAATGGAGTTTACCGCTGCGGATATTTTCCAGCACTCACCCTTTGGCGACATGCTGAACTCGTTAAAATCTCTCTCTTTGACAGGAGACTCTCGGCCGAACTATGTCCGGCTCGAGTGGGTAGCAGGCGACGAAAGAATTCGTTGCACACCCACCACCCATTTCATTGCCACAGTCGATGAACTAACCGACGTGCCTGACTTCGACTCCGAAAACATCGACGGTATGGACGACGATGCAGGAGAAGAACAGGAACCACCGCCCATAGGGCGGTAGACACACACCCCGTCGTACAATATATACATGGTGGACACACCTAAGGAGGACGACGGCGACAATCCGGAAGATAAAACCCCCAGGGTAAAACCAAAGGGACGGTGCAAACGCCGCTCCAAGTCCAGCAACAGTAAAAATAGCGACAAGAGCGCCAGAAAGATCGACACCCCAGTCAACTCCGAAGGCAACAAAGACCATATGGACCCAGCGATGGAGCAGGACGAGCCAGGTCACGCCGAACACAGTTCGGAGCAGACGCCCGATCACAATGATCCCGAGGGACGAGTTCATCAAACCGCCCCAGGACAAGAACATAGTTTGGATGACGATGCATTCATCATCTCGGAAACATGCGTGGAATGAGATAACCTCCAGAGAAGACTTATGGCCACCACGAGAAGTCTAAAGAAGCAGAAGAAATGGCTAAAGGCCACACAGGAAACGCTCAATCGTAGATGGAATAAAGTGCTAGACACTGAAGAAAGATACGGCGACGATCACCATACAAAGAGCTATCCAAAATGCAAGATACTGCCAGAATTCGATGACGAGGCCATTCCACCAAAGAACAACACGACAAGGAGGCCGGATGTACCACCTCATAACCGCAACAGAGCAGGTACGGACGGCACGCACGATTTACGTGAGCACCTGGATAAGAAAGCCGGCGCGGCTAGGTCCATCTACGGATCTAAAGGACACACCCAGGCGCGGGACTACGGTCACCAAGATGATCATACCAATCGAATACCAGTTCGGAATAAACACCGGACACAACAACAGCCAACGGCATGCCAGAGCATGTCCAGATACAGAGGGGCTGCTCACCCCCTGTGCTTCACAGAAGAAGTACTGGACCATGAATTTCCACAGGGTTTTAAACCTGTGAACGTAGAGGCATACGATGAAAGAACAGACCCAGGGGTCTGGATCGAGGATTTTATCCTGCATATACACATGGCTCGTGGGGAAGATCTGCACGCCATCAAATACCTTCCCCTCAAGTTGAAGGGACCAGCTCGACACTGGTTGAAAAGCCTCCCCGAAAATTAAATTGGGAGTTGGGAGGAACTCGAGGACGCTTTCAGGGCCAATTTTCAAGGGACTTATGTCCGGTCTCCAGATGCGGATGATTTAAGTCACATAATCCAACAGCCCGGAGAGTCCGCCCGCATGCTTTGGAAAAGATTCCTCACTAAGAAGAATTGAATTGTCGATTGTCCGGATGCCAAAGCCTTAGCGGCATTCAAACACAGCATCAGCGACGAGTGGCTCACCGGACACCTCGGCCAAGAAAAGCCAAGGACAATGGCAGCTTTAACAAGCCTTATGACCCGCTTTTGTGCGGGTGAAGATAGCAGGTTGGCCCGTAAAGGCACCAGCGACCCAAGCACATCTGAAATAAGGGATGGCAACGGGAAGCCACGGCATAATAAAAACAAACGTCAAAACAAGGAAGAGAGCCCGGACAACACAACGGTCAACGCCGGATTTAGGGGCTCTCGACCTGATCAGCAAAAGAAGCCATTTAAAGGCAGTAAAGAGGGATCGTCCGGTCTGAACAGAGTCCTGGACAGACTGTGCCAAATTCATGGCACCCCCGACAAACCTGCGAACCACACGCACAGAGAGTGATGGGTCTTCAAGCAGGCCGGAAAATTAAATGCTGAACACAAGGGAAGGGAGATCTCCATAGGTACGGTGCACTGTGGCCATGCCTGCCCTTAGTAAACGGGGTGGTTGGAGTTGCAGGCCGACTCCGTATAGCCGGCCTATTCGGAAGTCGCCGTCCAGGAGTCGGCTTATCTTGGAGTCGCCTCTAGGACTCGGCTTATCTTAGAGCCGCCTCTGGGACTCGGCTTGTCTTGGAGTCGCCTATGGGCCTTGGCTTATCTTGGAGTCGCCTCTGGGACTCGGCTTATCTTGGAGTCGCCTTTGGGACTCGGCTTATCTTGGAGTCGCCCCTGAACTCGAGGGGCGCAGCCTACCCCGATGTCTTGAAAGGTTCGGGGACTGGGGTTAGCCTACCCGTGGCCCATTACTCCGACAGTAGTCCCCGAAGCTGGTGAGGCTCCGAGGGCGATACGTCGTGGGGCCTCAATAGTTTCATCCTTCAGGTGATGGAATCTGGGCCTTGCTCACGGTCTTCCTTCAGGCCGACTATCTGGAGTCGGACTTGCAGAGGGCCGTCTTGCCCCTTATGGAGTTTTGAAAGTCGCGGCGGGAACCAGGCGGCGTGCGATCGCTTCTGCGGTCGCCGCGCGGACCCGCCACCGCGACGCCCGCGGCGGACTCGGTCTGCCCACGCGCGTCGCGACAGGGACGAAGCCATCGGCGGGGCCCGCCACTACCGCGCCTTGGCACGCGAACGGATCCGTTGCGGCCGAACGGACGGTTGGGGTTCCCACGTCGTTACTGCTCGCAGTAACTTCGTGGGGTAAATCATGGGGGGCGTGGGCTCCTGTGCGCAGTTAATCCCACGCCCGCCCCATCGGCTTCTCAGACCACGAGGCTATAAGTAGGCGGGGGGAGAGGAGCGGCGAAACACACGCGCCCATCTTCCCTGCTCCCCCGCCTCCTCTTGCTCCTTCTTCCTCTTGCCGTCGCCGCACCAAACTGCGCCACGCCTGTAGCGATGAGCTCTTCCTCCGCTGCCGCGGCTCCTGCCGTGCGTTCCGGCGTGTGGGACGGCTCCGAGGTGGACGACGACCTCATCGAGCTCCTCCAAAAGACGCGTCGGCTCCCCGGCGCGAACCTGGTGCGAGCCTGCGCCGCGCCGGTGAGGGAGATAAGGCCGGCGCAGGAGGAGGGCGAGCGGGTCATATTCCGCTCGCACCTCATGCGCAGCCTGGGGCTGCCGGCGAGCGGCTTCTTCCGCTCCTTCTTGGAGTTCAATAGGCTCCAGCCGCACCACCTCACTCCGAACACGGTGGTGCTGTTGGCCGCCTTCGCCACCCTGTGCGAGGACTTTCTCGGCGTTCTCCCCACCATCGAGCTGTGGGGAGAATTCTTCCAATCCATGCTCGGCACGCACGTTGCCGGCGTGCCAGCTCAGTGTGGCGCCTTCATCGCGATGCGAAGGCCGACCGCCGACAATCCATTCCCCTCCATCCCGCTGATTAAGTCGGTGAAGATGTGGCAGTGATCTTACTTCTACGTGAAGAACGTCCCCCTAGAAGGCGACTGGGTCAATCTGCCGCCTTACGAAGCCGGCACATCGGCTGGAAGGCTTCCCAGCTGGTCCCATCGGGTCAAGACGCTGACTCCCGCTGGTGCCGCCGCCGTCGCGCGACTCCGAGTCCTGACGCAGTCGGAGGGCTTGGTCGCGGCCGACTTGCTGGCCGCCTTCCTGGCGCGCCGAGTCCTTCCTCTCCAAGGCCTCCCTCATCTGATCAGTCAGATGAGCGAGCACCGGGACCCGAGTCGGATGTGCACCAGGGACATGCCCCACGCGGAGGTGGCAAACATGGTGAATCACATCGCAGCGGAAGATTGGCAGTTCGGCAAGGAGCCGTACTCGCGTGCCAACCCCCCGCGTGTGGTAAGTCATATCTTTTGTTCCTTTGTTTCCTTTTGCAGCCGAATCCGACTTCTGATTTTCTCGGTTTCTCTGAGTCAGAACCTCCTCATTCAGCCTATAGCCGGCGCCTTGGGACCGCCCCGTGAGTTCATCCCTGATCGAGCGGAGAGCAATGTTGACGACCCCAACTTGGGGGTGGCGGCGATGGAGGCCGACGCTGAAGGCGGAGGAGGAGGAGCGAGGACGCCCGAGCCCTCGGCCACCCGCCGATGGCCTTTGATGACGACGCCGAAGGAAATCGCCCGCGCACCCTGTCAGCCGGCCATCCGGGCGCGAGTTCCTCGCCCGGCTTGGCGGTCAAGTCAGCGATGAAGCGCGGGCGGGCGAGTTAAGCTCGGCAGCTGGCTGAAGAAGTTGAAGGAGGAGGCCGCCGCGACCAAGCGGGAAGAGGCGGTCGCGAAGGCCAACCGCTTCCGCAAGGAAGTGAAGAAGCCGCCACTAGTCTCTGTGTAAGTGTTTTCTCCCTTCGTTTTGTTTTCTTTTGATGAGGCTTTTCGAGTCTTTATATTTCTTTCTTGCTTCAGGGCCCCTCTTTCCCTTGAGAGGGTCGCCGTCCCCTCCGTCATGGGGTCGGCCGAGACGTCCGCCAATACTCGACGGATTGAACCCTCCGCCGACCTCCGGGAGAAGGAGGAGGCCGAGAAGGCGGCGGCCTCCGCCCAGAAGAAACTCGAGGAGGCCGAAGCCGCCGTCGCAGCAAGACGGAGAGCGGAGGAGACCACGCACCGCCAGTCGGCGTTGCTCGTCATCCCGCTGTACTCCGCACCGCCGCCCCCGGACTTCACGGGGCAGACTGGAGAAGCCGGCGGGGACGACCCCATCATGGAGAAGGACGGCGGCGAGGCCTCGATGTCGGACACGGCCACGCCGCCACCTCCGCCTCCGCCGCCGTCTGGGAGCGCGCATGGCAAGCAGCCGGCGGGCCCGCCGGTGCCACTGACTAAAGACAAGGCCGTGGCGAAGCTGCTCCTTCAAGTCGCCTCGCCAGCGCGCCGCCGTCTTGAGAAGGCGATTTCGGCCCCATGCCCCTTAGAGGCCGGCGCCGCCAGCTCGACCATCGAGCGCCCGGCGGCGAGCGCCGTGCCAGCGGGTGGGTGGTGCGAGCGGCGGCAACGGCCCGCTGAATCGGCGCTCTGGGCGTCGAAGCGCTGCTGCGGTGAGGGCGACGCCCTCTAGAGCTGCACCAGGGTGCATCTGGCATCGCGAGCAGCCGTCCGGGTATGTTTTCTTTTTTGACTTTGTTTTTTCTCGCTCTTCTCTGAGGAAGCGCCAGCCCTGCTGAGTGTAATCCCGAGTTTGGGCGGCTCTGGAAAGGTGCGGCCGGAACTCCATCTGGCGAGTTCCTCATATTTGTCTTTGTCTAAAATACTTGTTACAGGAATATCACAACCTCCACGTTACTGCCTTCAACCGCAACGTTGAGCAGCTAGGGAAGCGGACTGCCGACTTGTCGGAGAGCCGGAGTAAGTCCTTCTTCTTTTTCGCGGGGGCGCGCTAGCACACTCGCGGGCTGTAGTCCCTGAGATTCAGGCCGACTGCTAAGCAGTCGGGCTGGATCTTCCCGGCGACCTTCTTTGTTGACGACTTAACATCTTTTTCCTTTGTTCTTCAGATGCCAATGCCGCTCTTCAGGGGCAGCTGGGAGAGGCCAATACCGCCTTGCATGCCAAGGGGAAGGAGTGCAGCAAGCTCGCCACAGAGCGGGACCTGCTGGCTGCGCAGCTGGCAGGGCGGAAGGAGCTGCTCAAAAAGGCGCAGGACGAGGCGGAGAAGAGAGAGACCGCTCTCCTGGACGAGTATGAAAGCGAACGCTCCTCCTGGACTAACAAGGAGGCGATGCTGACCTCCGGCTTCCATGAGATTGAAGACATCGTTGATGGTGAGTTTCTTTGCTTTCTTTCTTTGAGCCGCTGACTATAAGTCAGGCCGACTCCTGATTCTTTGTCTTGCTTCTTTGTTGTTTGGCAAACTTCTTCCCTGGCCATTCGCAGGCGGTCAATCGAGCCATTGAGGCTGATCGCGAGGCGCGGAGGGCAAATGGCACGGAGATCGCCGCCAACGCCCCCCTGACCATCGACGAGCAGCTCCTGAGCATCGAGACTCGTCTGCGGCCGGCCCATCAGCTGCTGCGCCGGCTTCAACGTGCCGGTGCTCAGGCGATTGCCGCCCTATGGCCAGGCATGCCGGTTCTGTGCACTCCCAGTCGGACTGCCGACCGGCTGGAGGTCGCAGCTGGCCATCTTGAGGCCTAGAAGGGTTCCTCGGCCCGGGCTGGAGCGCGCCGGGCCTTGAAATTCGTCAAGGTATGGTATCCAGGGCTGGATCTGGACCGGCTAGCCGCGTTCCGGTCAGAGGCCCAGGCGGAGCTGGTTGCTGTGGAAGGCGCCCTCGTCGAGCGTGCGGTGGCGATTAGCGATGCTACGACACCAGCGTCTTTCGTCCTGGCGGGCATAAGCGGCGAGGAGGTGCCGCGGAGTGGTTGGGATGAACCGGACTACAACGAAGACTCCATGGTGATCGGCTCAGCGCCGAGAGAAAAGCGGCGGAGGACGGAGGCGAGACGGAGGCGCCAGAAGACGGAGCGGGCGACCAGCCTCAGCTCGACCATGCCTCCAGCAACGAGCTGCGTCCGACCAAGCCGGCTGCCACCGGAGGCGATCAAGCCGAGACTGCCCAGCCGGCCGCCCCGGCGCCTGACACCGCCGTCTCCTCCGACCCTCCGAACCCTTCTGCCGCTTCTTAGGCTGTCGTCTTGCGTTTATTTTATCTGCTTTAGTAGTCCTTTGAAAAAACTTTTTAATTTGCACAATTCCACCTGCGGGGTGTATTTTGAACTTGGCCGAGGGCCTATGTTATGTAAATATTTATCTGACTTCTATCTTTCCTTGCTCATTGCTCTTTTGGCTTTTTCCTTTGCCGCCTTCCCTCAGTCGCCACCTTGCCAGACGGACAACCGCTCTGCGGACTGCTGCTGGGTCAAATGCTTGGCTACCTTAGGGAAGGCAAGTACTTGGCCTTTTAGAGTTTTTTAACAAGTTGGATAGAAAGGCAAGCCGACTTACCCAGTCGGCTGCGCGAAGAGAGGCTGGAAACCGGCTTGAGCTATGTTTATGCTTTGGGTCCTTAGCCATTTTTCGTGTGGGCGCCCATTCTTCCTTACTCACCGCCCACCAACAGCCGCTCTGCAAAGCTGACTTGACAGGACGGCAACAAGCCCACACTACTTGTCCATTCAGGAAGCATTTCATAGAGCAAGGCGGCGAGGCCCCGGGCCGACTAGTCGAACCCGGTGCCAAGCAGCGTAATAAAGAATAGCATACTCGAAGGCATAATTCTTATCATACAGATAACAAAAAGGGCAGTCCCGAGCTCGTCTCGGGGGGCCCGAAGTCTCGGTACTTTAATACAAAGGATAGCGTGGTACATACTGCATCAACTGTAAAATCTTCGGAGAAGATTTGCATTCCATGGCTGTTCCGACTCTTTGCCGGAGTCGTCTCTCTTGTGTGCTTGGGGCTTTTGAGCGTCAATCAGGTAGTAGGAGTCGTTGCCCAGCACTTTGCTGATGATGAAAGGGCCTTCCCTAGGCGCCGACAACTTGTGTTGGCCGGCTGTTCGCTGGATCAGTCGGAGCACAAGGTCGCCCTCTTGGAAAGATCTCAGCCTGACCTTCCCGTTGTAGTATCGGCGCAGGCTCTGCTGGTAGATGCAGGACCGGCTGAGTGCCAACAGCCGGCCCTCTTCCAGCAGATCGACGCCGTCTTGACGTGCTTCTTCTGCTTCCTCCTTGGTGTACATGGTGACTCGCGAGGAGTCGAACTCTATGTCCGGTTGGATGACGGCTTCAGCACCATAGATGAGGAATAAAGGCGTGAAGCCGGTTGACTTGTTTGGAGTCGTGCGTAGACTCCAGAGGACGGCTGACAGCTCCTCAAGCCAACAGCCGGCCGAACGCTCAGCTCGAGTGGTTCGACTAGTCGAGGCTTGATGCCAAATAGGATGAGGCCATTTGCTCGCTCCACCTGGCCGTTCGACTGCGGATGGGCAACGAACGCTAAGTCCAGTCGGATGCCCTGTGTCGCGCAGAAACGGGCCAAGGTGCCTTTGGCAAAATTTGTGCCATTGTCGGTGATGATGTTGTGTGGTATGCCGTACGGAACCGTGATGTCGGCAATGAAAGTCACTGCAGTCGGACCATTCAACTTCTTGATGGGCTTTGCTTCTATCCACTTGGTGAACTTGTCCACCGCGACAAGTAGATGAGTTAGGCCGCCTCGTGCCGTCTTGAATGGTCCCACCATGTCCGGCTGCTCTGCAGCTGTCTTTGCTTGATTCCTAACTTCTCCATGGTATCCTTGTATAGGATGTTGATGCTACTGCCTCCGTCTATCAGCACTCGCGAGAAGCGAGCGGCCCGCCTATCTGTGGCCAAGGTGGCACTCAACACCAGGGCGTAGGAGCCCGGATTCGGCATCACCTCTGGGTGATCAGCTCTGCTCCAACTGATAGGCTTCTCGGACCAATGCATAAACTCCGGGGCTTCTGATGCTACTGCATTTACTTCTTGCTGCTGCAGCTGCCTGCTGCGTCGATCATCAGCCACACTGGTGAACACCACATAGGCTCCGTGCTCTTCTGGGTACTCATCTCGTCTTGCTCCTCTTGGCTGGCGGCCGGCTCTGGGAGGCGGCCGGTGGAAAGCGGCCCAGAAGCGGGGGGAGGAAGGAGGCCGTCTCCCTTGGCGATTCTGGTGAGCCAGTGGCATTTTCGGGTGGTGTGGTTTGACGGCTTCGTGCCGCTGTGGAACTTGTAGGGACCATCTAGAGTCTGCTCGTAAGAGAAGGCTGGCAACCAGTTGGACATGCCGCCTTTCTGTCGCTTGGTCGGAGGCTGCCCCTCCGGCTGTTGGTCTTCCACTAACGCAACCTGTTGGCTGTGAGGCCTTGCGCTTGTTGTCATTCTGTTGCTGTCGCTGACTGGCGTCTCCAGCCGGAGCTCTGGGAGCCTGAGGGGCCACTTTGCCAGTCGCGTTAACTTGAATCTCCTTCTTCATGGAGGAGTCGGCTGTGGCGTACTTGTCTGCTATGATCAGCAGCTCGTTGAGGGTCTCCGGCTCGTCACAGAGGAGCTTGTGCTTGAGGAGGGTGCCTTCTCTGCACCTGGCGGTGAAGTATTCGATAGCCTGCACCTCGTGCACGCCCTCGCAGGAGTTCTGAAGCTCGGCCCAGTGCGTGAGGTAGTCGCGTGTTGATTCGTCGGGGCCTTGCACGCACAAGGAAAGCTGGCGAGGCTTGGGAGGTCGCTTGTACGAGCTCGTGAAGTTGCGGATGAAGGCCTCGGTGAAGTCGACCCAACTGTTGAGGCTGCGAGGCTTCAGGCTATTCAACCATGTCCGGGCCATGCCGTGGAGCATGAGTGTAACATATTTCACGGCAACACGCTTGTTGCCGTTCGCTATGCTGACGGCTGTGGAGTAGTCAACTAGCGATCTTCGGCTTCACAGGCCGGTATACTTAGGTGTGTCTCGGGGGAGCGTGAACCCTTTGGGAAAAGGCTCGTCTCGGATGCGGGGTTCGAAGCAAGGTGGACCCAACTCGTCTTCTTCTTCCAGCACCAGGGATCGGTGGAGTCGGTCGATAAGGTGGCGGGCGTCATTCTCTCCAACTCCCTCTCAGCGTCCAAGGCGGCCACCGAGAGTCGGATGCTCAACAGGTGGTGGGGAAACCCGCCTTTCTCTTCGCGGTGGGGGAGGCAGATAGTCACCGTGCCGTTCCACTGCTCTTGGGCGGCTGTCTTGGTCGCGCTCGATGGTGATGCGAGTCCGACTGTGGCTGACAGCCGGCTCTTTGTATTTTCTTCCGCGGACTCTGCTAGTCGGCGTCCGAGACGTTGCGCCTTGATCTCGGCAGGGAGGCAGGTCGTCGTTTGGTTGCTGCGGTGCCTCCGTGCGGCCGCCGGCTGCATTCTGCGTGGCAACCGCATCGAGGAGCTGCTGGACTCGCTTTGTCATCATGCGGTGCTCTTCGCCTTCAAAGTTCTTCAGCTCGTCGATGCGCGCTGGTAGCGCAGATGTTCTCGCTGGCGTGGCGTATCTGGGCGATTAGCCCGAACAGGTTAGCGATAGTCGCGCCACAGGCTGCGGACCGCCCTAAGCGGCTAGGCCCGATCGAAGCGGTGAGCCGCCTGGCGCGATCCATCTCGCGCTGGTAGGCTTCTGACAAGCGCCTCATGCTTGCCAGCTTCTTGGCACCTTCGATGATCTGAAGGCGGTGTGCCTCCAGCGTCTCAGCATCTGCATCTTCTGGAATAGGCGCAGTCAGGTGTTGTAGAGCCGCGTCGAGTGGGTCATGAGCTCCCTAACCGGAACGCTCATCATGACTGATGACGAGCACCTCCGTGACGGCACTTCCGCCGCTCTCCTCGTGAGGGAGTGGCTCGTCGTAGACCACCATGTTGGTGGGGAAAGCGTCGAGCGATGCGGCGTCGGAGTCGACCAGCATCGGGTCGGTGGAACCTACGGACTCCAGATCCACGGCAGGCTCGCCGGTGACGTGGAGTTGGTCGAGGAGGCCCGCGAGGAGGTTCTCGGGGCCGCCCGTGCCTTCGTCGGATGCAGGCTCGTTGGAGAGGCGAACCTCAGCGCCGCGCAACGCGTCGATGCAGCCTTCGTCTGGCGAGCCTGGCTGGCTGCGCTCGCCAGGGAGGAAAAGGGTTCCCGTCCAGAACCGATCTCCGGACGATGCTGCACGTTGCCTCACGGTGGGCGCCAAATGTCGGTGGTTGGGTGCGACATATGCCAAAGGATGGCTTATCATGGTGGGGGCGAGTAGAACGTCGCGGTGCACAGAAGCAGGATGAGGCGAACATGCATGCGCCGGCGGATCTTACCAGCTTGAGGGCTCTCCGTGGAGATAACACCCCTACTGCTGCTCTGCGGGGTCTCCGCATGATCACTAAGGCAAAGTGAGTACAAGGTTGCTCCTTGAGCTGTTTCTGGAGGTAGGAGAAGGCAAGGCTAGCTCTCTCCTTCCTATATGATCTGGTCTAGTACTAATGGATTCGAACCCTTTGCATGGGTGCCCTGGGGGGTTTATATAGGCCTACCCCCCAGGGGTACAGTGGTAAAACCGGCTGGGCACGTGTCCCAGCCGTCTGTCTCTTAGGCCGCCGTCTTCTCCGCCGACTACTAGGGCCCACCGGTGGTGGGTCCGCCGACCAACTTTGGTGCGGGGGCGTCGGCCATTGTCCTCCATGGTAGTCTTGCGAGCTGCGGATCCAGTAGCCGTGCTTCTAATGACGCGAGCTTGGTCACGGGGTCATGGCAAAAGTGTCGCCGTCTGGCGGGCGATCACTGTTGCCATTCCCCATCGTGTCTGGTTAATGGCATTTGGGACCCGTGGGACAGGCCGACCGACTCTGGGGGGGCCGACTCCCATCAGGTCCGTCTTGGGGTGCTCTTGCCGTCTTCTGTACCCCCGCTGGCTGGCGGGGCCCCCTGTCTTTGGGTCGTACAAATAGGCCGTCGTGGGCACAGGGCTCCGCCCCTAAGGGTTGATGTCAGGGCCGGCATGGCAACAGTGCCGCGCCGGATGGAGATCTCCGTAGGTACGACGCACTGTGGCCATGCCTGCCCTTAGTAAACAGGGTGGTTGGAGTTGGAGGTCGACTCCCTATAGTCGGCCTATTCGGAAGTCGCCGTCCAGGAGTCGGCTTATCTTGGAGTCGCCTCTAGGACTCGGCTTATCTTGGAGCCGCCTCTGGGACTCGGCTTGTCTTGGAGTCGCCTCTGGGACTCGGCTTATCTTGGAGTCGCCTCCGGGACTCGGCTTATCTTGGAGTCGCCTTTGGGACTCGGCCTATCTTGGAGTCGCCCCTGAACTCGAGGGGCGCAGCCTGCCCCGATGTCTTGAAAGGTTCGGGGACTCGGGTTAGCCTACCCGTGGCCCATTACTCGGACACTGACTGTCATGATACAGTGAGAGCCTGTTCAACCACTCGAAGACTTACCAGAATCTTTAGGATTCCTCCGCATTGACGAAGGACCATTTCCTGGTCATGTACACACGCGCCCATATTCAGATGCACGCAAAAGTACTAGGGGCTACTATGTAGCCCCACCGTCAAGCTCCTATGGCTAAGTGAAAGTGTTACAGCTATATAGTCCGGTTGCCTAGTTCGACGTGCAATCACCTCCTTAATGGACCAAGACGTAGGATCAAGTGTGATTATGCATATTTTTCGTGAATACCCCCGCATTGTATGCGTGGGGGCTGAAGCCAACGACTGCTAACTTTCAGAATTACACATATACATAAAAACGGCCGCATAGGAGGCACAAATAATACTTTCCGGCAATAAGTATAAATACAGCCTCATAATCAAAATAACATTGTTTTTACAATGACACGAGTTGTCACTCGAACATGACACTCTTGAGCACCGAGCCTCTATTAGCGAGCACCTACATTACTGCTCCAAGTAGTGCTCGGCGGATCCTGGCCTCCGCCGGATGCGGGTCGCAATGAGGGTGGCCTCCATATCTGTCCAATATGCTTTAACACGGGCAAGTGCCATCCGTGCACCCTCTATACACGCCGACCTCCTCATGGCATTAATTTGAGATACGGCAACGAGGAATTGTTGCACCAAACCAAAATAACTGTCTGGCTTCGGCTCCTTCGGCCAAAGATGGTCTACAACAGACCGCATGGCAAGCCCGGACAGCCTATGAAGTTCCGCCACGGCAGCCATCTTCTCACTTAACGGCCATGGGCGCGCAGGAGCATTGAATTGGGACCAGAACAGCTTCTCCACTTCTTTATCACCTTGATCCTCGAAAAACTTGGCGGCATCAGCTGTACTCTTCGCCAAGTCCGCATAAGCATCTACAAGAGTCCAGCGTTGATCAAGGAGAGCATACTTCCGATCCAAAAACTTCATCGCAGTAAATAGGAGCCCCCGGCCGCGATTTTTCCGGCCTGTCGGAGCTCCTCCCGCACATCCCTAATTTTGGGCCGCATCTCCGCGGCCGCATTAAGTGCCTTGTTTAGGTCAGCCGAATTAACCTGATTCTCCTTTTCAAGGAGCTCATACCGGTCGGCAGCATTTTTCAACTCCACAACCATTTCGGCTATCTTCTCTTTGCTTCGGCGATGAGCAGCCTGTTCGGCTCTCAACTCTTCGGCCGCCTTTAGGGCAGCCGCATTGCTAGCCCGAGCTTGTTCCTTGGCCTGGGCAAGTTCCGCCCTCAGGGCTTCCATGGCAGCAGCTCCTTCTGCAGTCCAAACATGTCGCATTAATATTATTCCCGTCTCATATTTTCCTATAGAACATAATAAGGAAAGCGGAGCACATACCTTGTGACGCGTTCAGCCGCTCGTTCACCAGCGTGATATCGGCATCAATAGATCCGATCTGCCTCCTTAGTTCGGCAACTTCAACTGACTGGTCGGCTACCGGACCCTTAGATAACTGCGCATATGGACAGCGCAATCATTACTTACGAAATATGATCCTCCGTTTGCCGCCTAGGGCGGGCAACCAGAGTCTCAGGGGCTACTATGCATATGGATCACACCTAGCGCGTGCCTCACAGCCAAAAAATCGTGTATTTTTTCACAACATACCTCAAAGCCTCTGAGCAGGCTCGTAAATGCTTCATTCAAACCGCTTGTGGCGGATGAAATCTTCTTGAGAACCATGCTCATTAATGAGCGGTGCTCCTTCGAGAGCGCAGCTCGCTCTAGAAGGCCCGTCAGTATGTCCGGTCGGACACCGAACTGTGCTGGACCCTTCTCATCACCTCCCGTGGGAGCCGAGCGCTCCAGGCTCAGGGCGACTGAAGGAGTAGCCTCTGGCTTCGGCAGATCCGGACTCCTCCATGACAACACCTCGGTGTCGCCCGCCTCATGAGGCGGAGAGGCTGGTGGGGTCTCACTCTCCATCATCTCTGGAGGAAGATCCCCCGAAGAAGAACTCTGTTGAGAAGACCTGCTAGTTGGACTGTAAAGAATGGATCATGGTTAGTGTACTCGGAGAAAAGTAGTACCTTCAAATTTACAGGTAGCTTACGGCTTGGTGGAGGGCTGGCCCGTTGGCGGGCATGACGCGGTAAGGACGCCCTTCGGGGCAGGGGCCCCTGGTGACACTTTCTTCCCCTGCTTGGGCACCTCCGTCACCAAGTCTTCGAAGGCGGCCCTCTTCTTCCCGCGTGGGGAGGAGGCTTTAGACTCCCCTTCCCGACTACCCTACTTAGGGGAGGTAGCAATTCCCCCGGTTTGGATGCGCAGTGTATGAAGTTCGGTTTCTCGGTTCTTCCCTTCGTCTTTCCCTGAGGGCATTTTGCTGAGCACCCGGCCAAGCATCTTGGCAATGGTTGGACTAGGCGAGCCTTCGGGAAGTGGCGTCAGACACCTGATTCTCTCCGCCATGCTGAGCCATTCCTGGCCACAGAGGGTTTTCAGAATAATGACTATGACAAATATACACGAAATATCCGGTTTCAAGGTTACTTACTTGGCTATCTAGGCGATTGCAGCTTAGGCCCGCATCCTCGGAGGTGTCCGGACACTTTACTTGTGGTCCGAAGAATAATTTACACATCCATTTGAGCTTCAGGCCGAAGAAGTGCTTAATTGTCCGCGGACCCTCTGGATTGAACTCCCACATCCGGAGAAGCTGGCGTTAGCACGACAACATCCGTCGGATTAGCATTACTTGAATTATGTTGACAAGGTTAATGTCCTTCTCAAGAAGCTCCCGGATACGGCCCTGTAGTATTGGTACATCACTAGCGGGCCCCCAATTCTGTCCTACATCGGTCCATGACGCCAATTGTGACGGAGGGCCCGAGCGGAACTCGGGGGCGGCCACCCACTTTGTGCCGCTGGGAGCCGTGATATAAAACCACCTCCGCTGCCATACATCAGATACTTCTGGGAAAGAACCCTCTGGCCATGGGTCATCGGCGTTCCTGCTTATTATGGCACCTCCGCACTCTGCATGTCGCCCCTCGATCATCTTTGGCTTCACATTGAAGGTTTTGATCCATAAGCCAAAGTGTGGAGTGACATGGAGAAAAGCCTCGCACACTATGATGAACAACGAGATATGGAGGATAGCGTCCGAAGCTAGATCATGAAAATCTAACCCGTAATAGAACATGAGCCCCCTCACAAAGGGATCAAGGGTTAGGCCCAAGCCGTAAAGGAAGTGAGGAACAAATACGACGCTCTCATTGGGCTCGGGTGTAGGGATGACCTGCCCTGGAGTAGGAAGCCTGTGATGGATGTCGGCAGTCAGATATCCGACCTCCCTAAGCCTCGCAATGTCCTCCTCTTGGATCGAGGAGGCCACCCACCGGCCCTGAGAGTTGGGTCCGGACATATTGGAGGATCTGGGGTGTTTGAGTTTGGGTCTCGAGTGTTAGAACTCGAGATGCGAAAGGGCGCAAGGGTGATGGGAAAGAGGTATAGGCCTCGGCCCCTTTATAAAGGGGGTGAATATCAAGAGTCCTCAGCGTGACCGCTTGAGAGTTATCTAAAAACACACGGAGTCATACCAACGGTCGTCGTGAGGTTGCGCACGCCCGTATTGATAGAAGATCCCGTAATAAGAGGAACACAATCTCTGCTTTGGCAGGGCGTGCCAATAAAACTGCCTCGCAACGCGAGTCGAGGTGGGCCAAGAAACACCGGTTCGTGTTGGGCCGGGCCATGATGCAAGGGCACGACGTACGAAGGTTGCCAGCAGATCAGATTTATGCCATGTTCCCTACAATGGTATGTGAGGATCATCTCGCACATCCGGACATGGTCTACATGTTCGATAATTACTTTGGAGTATTCGGAGATGGAACCCGCCTTGCAATGCCGAAGACAAGACTGTGCGCCAGACTCATCGTCATTGAAGCCTGGTTCAGGAGACTCTTGAGGAGTCTGGATTAGGGGTATCCGGACAGCCGGACTATATACTTTGGCCGGACTGTTGGAGCGTGAAGATACAAGACTCAAGACTCCGTCCCGTGTCCGGATGGGACTCTCCTTTGCGTGGAAGACAAGCTTGGCGATCTGGATATTATATTTCCGTCCTTGTAACCGACTCCATGTAAACCCTAGCCTTCTTCGGTGTCTATATAAACCGGAGAGGTTGGTCCTTAGAAGGACGATCACGATCACAATCATAATCATCATAGGCTAGCTTCTAGGGTTTAGCCTCTACGATCTCGTGGTAGATCTACTCTTGTACTACTCATATCATCAATATTAATCAAGCAGGAAGTAGGGTTTTACCTCCATCGAGAGGGCCCGAACCTGGGTAAACATTGTGTCCCTTGCTTCCTATTACCATCAGCCTAAGACGCACAGATCGGGACCCCCTACCAAAGATCCGCCGGTTTTGACACCGACAACGAGCATGAGGATGAGCAACGCCCATATACTCAGTGGCGCCTGGCAACTAATTCCGATGGATCATCTCTTCTTGTGTGTATATAGCCCACTGCTGATGTTACTACTAAGGAAGCAGGTGCAGTCTCCCATGGTCGCACTCTCCGGACCTATTCCAACACCTGTTGCATGGTATTTGGGATGGATACTAGTGTGCTAGCACCAACACCTTCTCCCCGGTACAGAATTGATAGTCTTGGAGAAAACTCGCTCTTTCTTGGACAAAACTATCCAATGATGGAGAAAGGCGATCCAACTGCTGTTGACACAACGTTACTAGTACCATTTATGAGAAGCAACTGTATCTATACCTCGAACATTTGGGTGGTTCCCTACCCTGGTACGGATATAGTAGGCCGCTTCAGCCTGGATGATCAGTCCTGCGTTGGTCTTGAGATCGACAATGGATGGCCCTTCCAAGAGAATCACTTGTGGTTCAAAGCAAGCATTTCCAACGCCGATTAGTTGAGTTGAAGTTCATTTCATTGCTTGTTATTTGTTGTGTGATGAAAACTTTAGTATTTATAATATATCCTCATTGTCGATGTGGGTTGATGACCTGCTGTATGTAATAAAATGATACGCCTGTGATAAACTTACTAAATTTATGAATGGCTTTCGAGTCGCTTCTCTTAGTGAGTGGTGCGACGAGGCAAAAAAATATTTTCCGAATACATAATTGTACTTGCATTGCAACAGGTTATCGGATGAGGCCAATCAACAATAGTAGTACACTATTTGTCCTAGCTTCACATGCTTCGCGCGTCGGGTGGGTGTTTTCACTATAGCCATATGTTAATGTGTTTGCTGTATATAACCAGCACCTCGAATCCTCGATACTAGTACTATATAAGTAGTACGAGTAGTAGGGTGGCATGGGCCAGAACAAGTGTTCACGTCCAGGAGTACGGCACACGCCACCGGCACACAGCTATCTGAAACCATATTTCTTGGAGTCCGTGCTAGAGCAATCTCTTCAACCTCGTCGTTTCTCTAACTTCATCCATCACGCGGCGGGCAAGGTGGGGGTTTGCCGATAGTCGGTTTCCTCAACTGCGGTCCCACTTGTAAGGCCAACTCCAAAGCACGACCCCAAACGGACCTCCATTTTGCACAAACTCCAACGATAATTTTGACTAGAAAAGCAAGACCAAGGAAAACAAGAACCACAAGAATACATTTTAGAAGATATCCAACTTCCATAACTGCTCATGTAAGTTGGATTAGTGCCTTCTCGATGCATTCATTGTTGATCTGCGGAGGCTCGATCTTGCGTGCTTCTTTCTTCTTCAAGTGTAAAGAAGTAGACGTTGCTTCCTCGCATCTAGTCTCATGTCTATCCTCTATTCTAGTAGGAGTATCAACAAGCGCACTAGTCTCATCTCTAGCCTCTATCCTAACTAAAAGTGCTAGAACATCTACTAAATTGCGCTCTATCAATATATCGATGTACTCTTCTTCCCAATACCAAAACTTGCATCCATTCTACACAATAAAATTTTTAAGTTAGCACAACTAGTCTAATCTGAGAGCACAACCGAAGATTTGGTCGGGTTCTTCCTCCTTTTGCCGACACGTGGGACATCCAGCATCCAGGTCGTGTCATGCAAGAAAATAGAGTGGTAGTTGAAGCCACGTGATGTGCATCTTGTGTTAAACTGTAAATAGAATCTTACTACTCTTGAGTAACTCCAAAAGCGGCCACCGAAGATCTTTATTGGATTTGTTTTTCATCACCAGCATGTCGAGGTGAAAGATGTGCAGGTTCAGTGGGTCCTCTTGCGTTTTCACTGACATGTGGGACCACATGTGAGCAAACAGATGATGGGCTTTGCGTGTCCGCTAGCTGGCTGAGAAGATAGATAGAGGAGGGCTGAGCACGGACTCCAGGAAATTTGTTTTACGTAACCAACACCTCGATATAGGCTCGATATAGTGGGGTGGCATGCGCCATAACTAGCATCCACGTCTAGCAGTACGGCACATGCCACCCACACGAGTCCCATCCGACACCAATTTTCTTGGAGTTCGTGCTACAACCATCTCTTCTCCCTCCTATTTTCTCAGCCATCGCGCGGTGGGCGGGGTGGGGGTTTGCCAAAAGTCAATTTGCTCAACTGCGGTCCCACTTGTAAGTGAAAATGCAACACCGCATGCATTCCCCCTTGAGCGGCGTGCCGGGCCAATCATGTGGGGGTGCGACACGAACATGGCGGGCTTTTCCTTTTGAACTCATAACTTGTAAAATTTGGTTCTGCTCCATGGCGCGACCGATAGATAGAAAATAATGATTTTTCCTAGAGTAATGAGAAGTTTGGTTCTGGCGCCGTTCATGCATGGAGTACATACAAAAATTATGAAGTTGATGCGAAAGGTAAGATAATTACTACTAGTACCATATACTTCTACATGGATTTGACGGAAAGACAAAAATACATACGGATCCATCAACGACATCCTCATGCCCTAGTGCGCCGGGTCACCAACCGACGTGTGAGGACCAGCGGCGTTGGCGGCGAGCTCAACGTGTCTCTGAACAATGCCGTCCAAGGTTGCCCTGCGGTCCAAGAAGGCCAGCGTCCTATCGTCCTCCTCTTGCATGTAGTAGTCCTTGTGGACGATTTGCACGTAGACGTGGGTGATTATGTCGATGGTATCTTGCTGCGCCAGGCGCTGCGCAGTGAGCGCGACCTCGAGGTGGACATTCTCCGGTGCGGTGGCGAGCAGTCGCAGGGCCACCAGTGCATCGAAGAGGTTGTCACCATAGTGGACGTTGAGGGTGGCGGGCATCGCAGAGCTTGGGCGCGTCGTCTAGAGGCATACGTCAAAGTCATCCTCGAGCTTCTTGACAACGGTGAACTTGTCGAGGAAACCGACGAGGACGTCGTCGAACAAGGAGCAAAGCTGTCGTCCAAGTGTCCCCTAACCCTGGCGGCCTCAAGAAATACCTGGAGATGTTCCTCGGTGCCGGGCCGCAGGCCGACATTGTGGACCATCTGGCACAGCTTCTAGTCAACTGATCTTGCGATTCGAGTGATCACTCTTGCCCTTGGTTAGCGTGCGTAGGTGCATAGGATTTCGTACTACTCCTCGGCCCTCTACTGCACCTGCCTTTGGCTGTATGATAGGTGGGCCAGCCACCTGTTGGGCCCATGTGTCATTCACCCAAAGGAAGTTGTAGTAAGTCAATGAAGCTGCATCCCCCTCCGTGCCGGTGCAGTATAGTCATCTCACCAGACATCTAGTTGGGGCCAAGCGAGAGAAGTTTGATGTTTACTAGTTTATTGGTCCCCTATGCATTTTGCGCCAAGTTTTGACCTTTGATTTAACTAATAAAATGTTAATGCATATAAACAAAAATGTTGTGTAGGTCACCTTACGAAAACCAGTTAATCCCAAAACACTTAGGCACGGTACATTAACTCCCTCCTCGTTTCTTATTTCGTGACATATCAACCAATGAGAGATGTGGGCCGTGCATGCTTTCAATGACTTGAGACTACCAAACATGACATGCAGTGTTTAGTTCATTACATGTAATCCTATTAGTTAGCAAAAAGACATTAAGTTCTCTTGCCGATAGGAATATGACAATACACAATGTATTTATTTACAGAGGGAGTAGTACATTTTTTGTGACATGCATTACTAGATATTGCTAGTCAAATACTAAAATCCAGATGGTGGTGCTACTAGTACTAGTAGTAGTACTACCAATGTAGTAGGAGTACTAGCATTGTACTACACGTTGGTCAAATTATTATGTGGTGCTCCTCATAGTGAAGTGACAAGACCCTGCGCGGGAGATGACACCTGAGTATAGGCGCCGTGTTCGGCAAACCATAGTCAGCCTCACAATCTGCAGTCACTATCATCATGGCTGTAGAGCTAGCCTGCTTACAACTAGCCCTGTTCGACATAATTTCCCGTGAGTAGATGCATGTGCATTGCACGGAACACCAAGATTGGGGGTGGGCCAGTGCCGCGGCGCCATCGCGCCAGATTTTTCCACGGCCTTCTAGATGTGGTGGGGAGGAGATAAGGCTGATTGTGAGAGACAAGGAGTTGTTTATAAATAGGGAACAAGTGCACACATCTTTTTGCAAAAATGGAGAAGTTTGGTTTGTATGCGTCAGACTAGATCCGACGGCTATTGGTGAAAGATGGGAGGCACAACATCATCACCAACTCAGTACCTGCTTGATTTGCAGGATTTTAAAAACGCAGGAATAGGACACGACAATATTACAAGTTTCAAACTGATATTACAAATGTTAGGAGTAATGCTGCACCTACGAAGAGGGAATTACTAGGAAGTTTACGTAAGAACTTTCGTTACTTTAGGTTGGATGCAGCATTATCGTACAAACTAAAATCCACCGCCCTGACAAGTCACTAATGGGCAAGTAAGTTTTCGAGTCTCTGTCCACTTGATGCTTCAAAAACAAATTCAGCTTCTACGTTGACTTTGTCATTTAGGCTTAGACGCTTGCGGTGATCAGCACGCCATTCATTGTTGCACCAGAGAACGCCAAACCTCATTACCTTGAGCACACTTGCCTCCAGAACAATGAACCTGGCCAATTTAATCTCAGATGTGCTGCCTCGGTAGTCGATCAAATCAATTTCTGTAAGATGGAGATCAAGGCATTCGATGAGATTGTTCTAGTGCAGCACATTTTTCAATTTTGGGTCTTTTTTATCTGCAAAAGAAGAGAGCATATTAGAGCAGCTGGTTGTATAAGATTGTCGTGTCATCAAGAGGTACCAATATCATTCGCTCATACGATAGGGTTGGTTGGCTAGTGATATTTTTTCACTCTCTCTCCCTCTCTCTCCTTCTCTCTCTCTCTCTCTCTCTCTCTCTCTGTTTCCTCTCATTTAACTAGGAGCACGTAAAGAGCTTGGGCATTTGTTGTCTTCCACTATGTGGCCGATGCCATATTTCGCAAAAGTATGCCACATAATACGCATTGATGTCAAATCAAAAGATTTTGGCACCGCTCTCGCGATGTGAGAGAGTTGGCACCGATGTCCACACAGACCCACATGTATAAACAAATCAATCAAACCAACTACACCAGCCTCTCAATCTCCCAAACAAGTGTTTTTTTATTGCGTCAGTCCTCTCTCTCTCCCATGCAGTGTTTTTTCATTGCGTGAGAATTTGGCACGGAAGCAAAGTAGGTGATCCAGATTGGGGCACCAGGTGAGCAATGGAGGGGCATCGATGCCAAATGCATCACAAATGAATTTGGCACATGTTTTTGTCTACATAGCCCACTTTTGTACTCCCTCCATCCCAAAATTCTTGTCTTAAATTTGTCTAAATACGGATGTATCTAGTTACATTTTAGTGCTAGATACAGCCGTATCTAAGCAAATGTAAGACAAGAATTTTGGGACCGAGGGAATACTACCTCGTATTTAGTATAAAATTTTGACCATAGATTTACCTAAGAAAGTGCCAATGCATGTCACTAAAAATTACACCATTTGAAATTATGTTCAAATACGAATCCGACGATATAGTTCTTAGTGACATGCATTAACATTTTGTCAGTTAAATCTGTGGTCAAATTTTGATAGTACAAAATTGGAAGAGTAAACCAAGACGGAGGTAGTACTTGCTCTTAGGGTAACCATAGAGTTACTGGAGTAGTCTAAGTTACTTTCCACTATGACTAGCCTAGGCTACTATAGTAGTACATCATAAAAATGATGCAGGTGCTCACGTGAGAAAAAATTACTAAAAACATTTCTTTCGGTGCAGTGCGTGGATGCAGTTTTGAACACTACAATTGTCATTGTAATTTGGGAAAATTACGAAAAAATTGAGCTACGCTGTGATTAATTACCGTTTACTAATAGGAAAGAAGTTTCACCTTGATGAGTAGCTTCTCCGTGCACGGAAAGCATGTAAGGAACCCAACAACTTGATCCAGATTGGGGCCGATAGATTTTAGTGCCAAGATCTTCACTGTGCGCATGGACTGGGTCAAACTTGTGGGAATTATTTTCTGGAAGACGGTCGTAAATACATCAAGAAGAAATTTAAAAATGTGAATTTCAAGAAGACGGAGAAGAAGATGAGTGTTGTACCTGAACGATTACGGATCCAATAGAGTTCCGAGAATTTGGCAGATGAGTACACCAACACTGTCAATTTCAGCGCGTCAATGACCCTGATTTTTGTTGGACATTCTAGATCCGATACAAGCAATCTCTCAAGGAAAGGCGTATTCTCAATGACCATAACATGGAACAGCTGGAGTGATCTCTTTCCAATTGATGTCTTGTTGCGGGGCCAGCAAGACACATAAATCCATCGGAGATTCGTCGAGGCGATGTGGAGGCTAATGAACCTGTGGATCTGCTCAAGACGAAGGTACTCGAGCGCAGTACAGCTATGGAGCAGGTGCTCCATAGCCTTCTTCGAGATGAAAACGTCGAAGAGGTCGAGCTGCTTGAGTTAAGGGAGAAGAAGGGCGGGCGCGGCATTAATCTGGGGAAGATAGAAGGAGCTGAAGCTGGCGCGGTGCAGCATTGGCGTGAGGTGGAGCATGGACAGCGGCAGAGAACGACATCGTCCAGCTTCAAAGCTGAGCTCCTCGAGCTGATCTAGGGCGGGGGATAAGAACCACTCGTCGAACTTGGGTTGGACCTTGTAGTTGGTACTGAACATGCGGATGTCAAGGCGTCTGGCTGGCCCAGGGTGCAATGAAAGGATCTTGGAGACTGCGGCCATGCGTTTGCAATCCCCATCGCAGAGGCAGCTGTCGATGGTGAGGTTGAGGGGGACGCGGCTCCAGAGGGGGCGCCACCGCCGGGAGAGCAGGGCGGTCCGTGAAGGAAATATGCCCTAGAGGCAATAATAAAGTTATTATTTATTTCCTCACATCATGATAAATGTTTATTATTCATGCTAGAATTGTATTAACCGGAAACAAGATACATGTGTGAATACATAGACAAACATATAGTCACTAGTATGCCTCTACTTGACTAGCTCATTAATCAAAGATGGTTATGTTTCCTAACCATAAACATGTGTTGTCATTTGATTAATGGGATCACATCATTAGGAGAATGATGTGATTGACATGACCCATCCCGTTAGCTTAGCACTTGATCGTTTAGTATTCTGCTATTGCTTTCTTCATGACTTATACATGTTCCTGTAACTATGAGAATTATGAAACTCCCGTTTACCGGAGGAACACTTTGGGTACTACCAAACGTCACAACATAACTGGGTGATTATAAAGGAGTACTACAGGTGTCTCCAGAGGTACATGTTGAATTGGCGTATTTCGAGATTAGGTTTTGTCACTCCGATTGTCGGAGAGGTATCTCTGGGCCCTCTCGGTAATACTCATCACTTAAGCCTTGCAAGCATTATAACTAATGAGTTAGTTATGAGATGACGTATTACGGAACGAGTAAAGAGACTTGCCGGTAACGAGATTGAACTAGGTATTGGATATCGACGATCAAATCTCGGGCAAGTAACATACCGATGACAAAGGGAACAACGTATGTTGTTATGCGGTTTGACCGATAAAGATCTTCGTAGAATATGTAGGAACCAATATGGGCATCCAGGTCCTGCTATTGGTTATTGACCGAGAATGGTTTTAGGTCATGTCTACATAGTTCTCGAACCCGTAGGGTCCGTGACGCTTAACGCTTCGATGACAGTTTTATTATGAGTTTATAAGTTTTGATGTACGAAGTTTGTTCGAGTCCGGATTTGATCACGGACATGACGAGGAGTCTCGAATGGTCTAGACATAAAGATTGATATATTGGAAGCCTATGTTTGGACATCGGAATGGTTTCGTGAAATCGGCATTTTACCGAGTACAGGGAGGTTCTTGGAACCCCGGGGTTAATGGGCCTACATGGGCCACGAGGAGAAGAGGGAAGGAGCGAGGAGGGGGGCGCGCCTCCCCTCCTAGTCCGAATAGGACAAGGGAAGGCGGCGCCCCCCTTCCTTCTCCTCTTCCTCCTCATTCCCCTTCTCCTACTCCTACTTGGAAAGAGGGAGTCCTACTCGGTGGGAGTAGGACTCCCCCCTGGCGCGCCCTCTAGGCCGGCCGCCTCCTCCCCTGGCTCCTTTATATACGGGCGGGGGCACCCCAAAGACACAGTTGATCTACGGATCGTTCCTTAGCCTGTCGGTGCCCCTTCCACCATATTCCACCTTGGTCATATCGTCGCGGAGTTTAGGCGAAGCCTGCGCCGATAGAACATCATCATCGTCACCACACCGTCGTCTTGTGGAACTCATCTCGGAACCTTTGCTGGATCGGAGGGCGGAGATCGTCATCGAGCGAGCGTGTCTGAACTCGGAGGCCCCGTACGTTCGGTGCTTGGATCGGTCGGATCGTGAAGACGTACGACTACATCAATTGCGTTGTGGTAACGCTTCCGCTTACGGTCTATGAGGGTACATAGACAAACACTCTCCCTCTCGTTTCTATGGCATCACCATGATCTTGCATGTGCATAGGAATTTTTTTGAAATTACTACGTTCCCCAACAGTGGTATCAGAGCCTAGGTTTTATGCGTTGATGTTATATGCACGAGTAGAACACAAGTGAGTTATGGGCGATACAAGTCATCTGCTTACCAGCATGTCATACTTTGGTTGGCGGTATTGTGAGATGAAGCGGCCGGACCGACATTACGCGACGCTTACGCGAGACTGGTTTCACCGTTCGAGCACTCGTGCTTAAAGGTGGCTGGCGGGTGTCTGTCTCTCTCACTTTAGCTGAATCGAGTGTGGCTACGCCCGGTCCTTGCGAAGGTTAAAACAGCACCAACTTGCGAACTATCATTGTGGTTTTTGATCGTAGGTAAAACGGTTCTTGCTAAGCCCGTAGCAGCCACGTAAAATTTGCAACAACAAAGTAGAGGACGTCTAACTTGTTTTTGCAGGGCATGTTGTGATGTGCTATGGTCAAGGCGTGATGCTATATTTTATTGTATGAGATGATCATGTTTTGTAACCGAAGTTATCGGCAATGGCAGGAGCCATATGGTTGTCGCTTTATTGTATGAAATGCAAACACCTGTAATTGCTTTACTTTATCACTAAGCGGTAGCAATAGTCGTAGAAGCAATAGATGGCGAACGACAATGATGCTACGATGGAGATCAAGGTGTCGCTACCGGTGGCGATGGTGATCTGACGGTCCTTGAAGATGGAATCACAAGCACAAGATGATGATGGCCATATCATATCACTTATATTGATTGCATGTGATGTTTATCCTTTATGCATCTCATCTTGCTTTGATTGACGGTAGCATTTTAAGATGATCTCTCGCTAATTATCAAGAAGTGTTCTCCCTGAGTATGCACCATTGCGAAAGTTCTTCGTGCTGAGACACCACGTGATGATCGGGTGTGATAGGCTCTACGTTCAAATACAACGGGTGCAAAACAGTTGCACACGCGAATACTCAAGTTATACTTGACAAGCCTAGCATATCTGAGATATGGCGTCGGAACACGGAGACCGAAAGGTCAAGCGTGAATCATATAGTAGATATGATCAACATAGAGATGTTCACCATTGAAACTACTCCATCTCTTGTGATGATCGGACATGGTTTAGTTGATTTGGATCACGTGATCACTTAGATGACTAGAGAGATGTCATCTAAGTGGGAGTTCTTAAGTAATATGATTAATTGAACTTAAATTTATCATGAACTTAGTACTGATAGTATTTTGCTTGTCTATGTTTGTTTGTAGATAGATGGCTCGTCTGTTGTTCCGTTGAATTTTAATGCGTTCCTTGAGAAAGCAAAGTTGAAAGATGATGGTAGCAATTACATGGATCGGGTCCGTAACTTCGAGGATTATCCTCATTGCTGCACGAAAAATTAAATCTGGAAGCACCGCTGGGTGCGTGCCTGCTGCTGATGCAACTAACGACCTTAAGAACGTCTGGCAAAGCAAAGCTAATGACTACTCTATAGTTCAGTGTGCCATGCTTTACGGCTTAGAACCGGGCCTTCCACGACGTTTTGAGCGTCATGGAGCATATGAGATGTTCAGAGTTGAAGTTAATATTTCAAGCAAATGCCCGGATTGAGAGATATGAAGTCTCCAATAAGTTCTATAGCTGCAAGATGTAGGAGAATAGTTCGTCGGTGAACACATACTCAAAATGTCTGGGTATAATAATCACTTGATTCAACTGGGAGTTAATCTTCCCGATGATAGTGTCATTGATGAAATTCTCCAATCACGCCACCAAGCTACAAGAGCTTTCGATGAACTATAATATGCAAGGGATGAACAAGACTATTCCCGAGCTCTTCGCAATGCTAAAAGCTGCGGAGGTAGAAATCAAGAAGGAGCATCAAGTGTTGATGGTCAACAAGACCATAGTTTCAAGAAGAAGGGCAAAGGGAAGAAGAAGGGAACTTCAAAAGAGCGGCAAACAAGTTCTTTGCTCAAGAGAAGAAACCCAAGTCTGGACCTAAACCTGAAATCGAGTGCTTCTCTTGCAAGCGATGGACCTTTCGAAGCGGAACTGCCCCAAGTATTTGGCGGATAAGAAGGATGGCAAAGTGAACAAAGGTATATTTGATATACATGTTATTGATGTGTACCTTACTAATGCTCGCAGAGCACCTGGGTATTTGATCTGGTTACATTGCTAATATTTGCAACTCAAAGCAGGGCTATGGATTAGCGAAGATTAGCTAAGGGCGAGGTGATGATCTTGGCGTGGGAAATGGTTCCAAAGTCGATGTAATCGCGGTCGCACGCTACCTCTACATCTACCATCGGGATTAGTATTAGACCTAAATAATTGTTATTTGGTGCCGCGTTGAGCATGAACATTATATCTGGATCTTGTTTGATGCGAGACGGTTATTCATTTAAATCAGAGAATAATGGTTGTTCTATTTATATGAATAATATCTTTTATGGTCATGCACCCTTGAAGAGTGGTCTATTTTTATTGAATCTCGATAGTAGTGATACACATATTCATAGTGTTGAAACCAAAAGATGCAGAGTTGATAATGATAGTGCAACTTATTTGTGGCACTTCCGTTTGGGTCATATCGGTGTAAAGCGCATGAAGAAACTCCATACTGATGGGCTTTTGGAATCACTTGATTATGAATCACTTGGTACTTGCAAACCGTGCCTTATGGGCAAGATGACTAAAACGCCGTTCTCCGGTACCATGGAGAGAGCAACAGATTTGTTGGAAATCATACATACAGATGTATGTGGTCCAATGAATGTTGAGGCTCGTGGCGGATATCGTTATTTTCTCACCTTCACAGATGATTTAAGCAGATATGGGTATATCTACTTAATGAAACACAAGTCTGAAACATTTGAAAAGTTCAAAGAATTTCAGAGTGAAGTGCAAAATCATCGTAACAAGAAAATAAAGTTTCTACGATCTGATCGTGGAGGAGAATATTTGAGTTACGAGTTTGGTCTACACTTGAAACAATGCGGGATAGTCTCGCAACTCACGCCACCTGGAACACCACAACGAAATGGTGTGTCCGAACGTCGTAATCATACTTTACTTGATATGGTGCGATCTATGATGTCTCTTACTGATTTACCGCTATCGTTCTGGGGTTATGCTTTAGAGACGGCCGCATTCACATTAAATAGGGCACCATCAAAATCCGTTGAGACGACGCCTTATGAACTGTGGTTTGGCAAGAATCCAAAGTTGTCGTTTCTTAAAGTTTGGGGCTGCGATGCTTATGTGAAGAAACTTCAACCGGATAAGCTCGAACCCAAATCAGAGAAATGTGTCTTCATAGGATACCCAAAGGAGACTATTGGGTACACCTTCTATCACAGATCTGAAGGCAAGATTTTCGTTGCTAAATTCGGATAATTTCTAGAGAAGGAGTTTCTCTCGAAAGAAGTGAGTGGGAGGAAAGTAGAACTTGACGAGATAACTGTATCTACTCCCTTATTGGAAAGTAGTTCATCACAAGAACCGGTTCCTGTGACAACTACACCAATCAGTGAGGAAGCTAATGATATTGATCATGAAACTTGAACAAGTTTCTCTGAGAACCTCATAGGTCTACGAGTAAGATCCGCACAGAGTGGTACGGTAATCCTATTCGAAGTCATGTTACTTGACCATGATGAACCTACGAACTATGAGGAAGCGATGATGAGCCCAGATTCATAAAATGGCTAGAGGCCATGAAATCTAAGATGGGATCCATGTATGAAAACAAAGTATGGACTTTGGTTGACTTGCCCGATGATCGGCAAGCTATTGAGAATAAATGGATCTTTAAGAAGAAGACTGACGCTGATGGTAATGTAACTGTCTATAAAGCTCGACTTGTTGCGAAAGGTTTTCGACAAGTTCAAGGGGTGGACTATGATGAGACTTTGTCACCCGTAGCGATGCTTAAGTCTGTCCGAATCATGTTAGCTATTGCTGCATTTCATGATTATGAAATTTGGCAAATGGATGTCAAGACTGCATTCTTGAATGGATTTCTAGAAGAAGAGTTGTATATGATGCAACCGGAAGGTTTTGTTGATCCAAAAGGTGCTAACAAAGTGTGCAAGCTCCAGCGTTCCATTTATGGACTGGTGCAAGCATCTCGGAGTTGGAATAAACGCTTTGATAGTGTGATCAAAGCATATGGTTTTATCCAGACTTTTGGAGAAGCCTGTATTTACAAGAAAGTGAGTGGGAGCTCTGTAGCATTTCTAGTTTTATATGTAGATGACATATTATTAATTGGAAATGATATAGAATTTCTGGATAGCATAAAGGGATACTTGAATAAAAGTTTTTCAATGAAAGACCTCGGTGAAGCTGCTTATATATTGGGCATCAAAATCTATAGAGATAGATCAAGGCGCTTAATAGGACTTTCACAAAGCACATACCTTGACAAAATTTTGAAAAAGTTCAAAATGGATCGAGCAAAGAAAGGATTCTTGCCTGTGCTACAAGGTGTGAAGTTGAGTCAAACTCAATGCCCGACCACAACAGAAGATAGAGAAAATGAAAGATGTTCCTATGCTTCAGCCATAGGCTCTATCATGTATGCAATCTTGTGTACCGGACCGACGTATGCTTAGCAATAAGCTTGGCGGGAAGGTACCAAAGTAATCAGAGTGGATCATGGACAGCGGTCAAGAACATCCTGAAATACCTGAAAAGGACTAAGGATATGTTTCTCGTATATGGAGGTGACAAAGAGCTAGTCATAAAAGGTTACGTCGATGCAAGCTTTGACACTGATCCGGACGATTCTAAATCGCAAACCGGATACGTGTTTATATTAAACGGTGGAGCTGTATGTTGGCGCAGTTCTAAACAAAGCGTCGTGGCGGGATCTACATGTGAAGCGGAGTACATAGCTGCTTCTGAAGCAGCGAATGAAGGAGTCTGGATGAAGGAGTTCATTTCCGATCTAGGTGTCATACCTAGTGCATCGGGACCAATGAAGATCTTCTGTGACAATACTGGTGCAATTGCCTTGGCAATGGAATCCAAGCACATCAAGAGACGCTTCAATTCCATTCGGGACCAAGTCCAAGTGGGAGACATAGAGATTTGCAAGATACATACGGATCTGAATGTTGCAGACCCGTTGACTAAGCCTCTCTCACGAGCAAAACAAGATCAGCACCAAGACTCCATGGGTGTTAGAATCATTACTATGTAATCTAGATTATTGACTCTAGTGCAAGTGGGAGACTGAAGGAAATATGCCCTAGAGGCAATAATAAAGTTATTATTTATTTCCTCATATCATGATAAATGTTTATTATTCATGCTAGAATTGTATTAACCGGAAACATGATACATGTGTGAATACATAGACAAACATATAGTCACTAGTATGCCTCTACTTGACTAGCTCATTAATCAAAGATGGTTATGTTTCCTAACCATAAACATGTGTTGTCATTTGATTAATGGGATCACATCATTAGGAGAATGATGTGATTGACATGACCCATCCCGTTAGCTTAGCACTTGATTGTTTAGTATTCTGCTATTGCTTTCTTCATGACTTATACATGTTCCTCGTAACTATGAGAATTATGCAACTCCGTTTACGGAGGAACACTTTGGTACTACCAAGCGTCACAGCGAATCTGGGTGATTATAAAGGAGTACTACAGGTGTCTCCAAAGGTACATGTTGAATTGGCGTATTTTGAGATTAGGTTTTGTCACTCCGATTGTCGGAGAGGTATCTCTGGGCCCTCTCGGTAATACTCATCACTTAAGCCTTGCAAGCATTATAACTAATGAGTTAGTTATGAGATGACGTATTCTGAGCGAGTAAAGAGACTTGCGATGTAACGAGATTGAACTAGGTATTGGATACCGACGATCAAATCTTGGGCAAGTAACATACCGATGACAAAGGGAACAATGTATGTTGTTATGCGGTTTGACCGATAAAGATCTTCGTAGAATATGTAGGAACCAATATGGGCATCCAGGTCCCGCTATTGTTTATTGACCGAGAATGGTTTTAGGTCATATCTACATAGTTCTCGAACCCGTAGGGTCCGCACGCTTAACGTTTCGATGACAGTTTTATTATGAGTTTATAAGTTTTGATGTACCAAAGTTTGTTCAGAGTCCTGGATGTGATCACGGACATGACGAGGAGTCTCGGAATGGTCGAGACATAAAGATTGATATATTGGAAGCCTATGTTTGGACATCGGAATGGTTCCGGGTGAAATCGGCATTTTACCGGAGTACCGGGAGGTTACCGGAACCCCCCGGGGGGTTAATGGGCCTACATGGGCCACGACGGAGAAGAGGGAGGGAGCCAGGAGGGGGCCGCGCGCCCCTCCCCCTCCTAGTCCGAATAGGACAAGGGAAGGGGGGCGGCGCCCCTCCTTTCCTTCTCCTCTTCCTCCTCTTTCCCCACTTCTCCTACTCCTACTTGGAAAGAGGGAGTCCTACTCCCGATGGGAGTAGGACTCCCCCCCTTGGCGCGCCCTCTAGGCCGGCCGCCTCCTCCCCCCTGGCTCCTTTATATACGGGGGCGGGGGGCACCCCAAAGACACAGAAGTTGATCTACGGATCGTTCCTTAGCCGTGTGCGGTGCCCCCTTCCACCATATTCCACCTCGGTCATATCGTCGCGGAGTTTAGGCGAAGCCCTGCGCCGGTAGAACATCATCGTCGTCACCACGCCGTCGTGCTAACGGAACTCATCTCTGGAACCTTTGCTGGATCGGAGGGCCAGAGATCGTCATCGAGCAGAACGTGTGCTGAACTCGGAGGCCCCGTACGTTCGGTGCTTGGATCGGTCGGACCGTGAAGACGTACGACTACATCAACTGCGTTGTGCTAACGCTTCCGCTTACGGTCTACGAGGGTACGTAGACAAACACTCTCCCCTCTCGTTGCTATGCCATCACCATGATCTTGCGTGTGCATAGGAAATTTTTTGAAATTACTACGTTCCCCAACAGTCCGCACGGCAGATTTTGTGGGGAGGAGGCCGATGGTGACGAGCAACATGTCATCGGGGAGGATGCTGATGAAGTCCAGCCTCGCCGAATGCGGTTTTGGCTCGAGCCGCCTCCGCTTGTTGGCTACCTCGCCGTCCATCTCAATCGGCGGCAACGCCAGTGTACACGTGCGCTGGTGTGTGTTGTGTGCTGGGTGTGCGCGAGTGCATCCTTCTGTGCATGCTGCCGCGCAGTGGTGAATTGTGTGCGAGTGCGTCCTTCACGCGCAAGAAGTGTGTCCTCAATGCCCCCTCAATTTACTAGCGTGCGGGGTGCTACCTCGAGTGGTTTCAACTTTCTTTACTTCACCGCGTGTCAGATGGGCCTCTAGTTTACTTATTTTCACCCACTGCCACATGGGCCAGCACACGAAGATACAGAACACGAACTGACAAGACAGCATGTGGACTGGTTGACCGGTCAACTAAACAATATATGGAGCTATACGCTGACACGGTGAGCGTAGAATCCACTAGTATAGAGAGTTCGAGTGAGAGGGGAGGCCCGTGAGAGATAGCCGGGAGAGAGAGAAAGAGCTACTCCCTGCGTTCGATAATGTAGTTCCAACATTGTTTTAAAAGTCAAACTTTTGAAAGTTTGACCAAGTTTATCAAGAAATTACTTATATCTACAATACCAAAGATAAATGATAGTATGAAGTAAGTACATGTTCTGATGAATCTAATGATCGTTCTAGATGTAAATGTTTTTCTCCACATATTGTCACACCCTGATTTTCATGGCACAACACTTAAGCTAACAATCATGATAAAATGTTGTTTGACAAAAACTTTTGAGTGTTTTGGACCTTGCCTTGATTGGTTTTTGTCTGCTGTTTGCAAGTGCTCAAAAATCAAATAAATCCTCCAACTCCTATACTTCATCTCCTTGCTCCAAACTCTTGAACCAGTGGTCATGCCATGTGTATAGGACATAAAAATAATTTCTTACAAAAATAATTTGGCCAAATAGTATTTTCAAAAATTAGTTTTCCAAAAAAAACCCTGAATTGAGATTTCCACTGCAAGTACTTAATTAAGGGCAGTAAAAATCTTTCCAAAAATATATTTGACTCCTATTAGATATAGGACACCCATAAACCCCAAAAATATAATTTTAAAACTTATTTTGCTATTTCATTTAAAGGCTTTTTCTTTAGGCCAGAAATGGTCTTTAATAGGGAAAAATTATTTTATTGTTTCAAAAATATTTGGTAAAACCTAGGGAAACTCAGTGGACATATATTGTCCATATATAAGAGTTTCAACACGTGGTCATGTTCAAAATATTGGTTAAATCCCTCAAAAACTCTTTCTGGATATTTCAAGCTTTTGAAATATTTACAAAGGAAATATTCTCAAAATATTCCAAGAAAATTCTAGCATGTCTCATATGACATATTAGATGATCTTGCCAAGTCTCATGACTTGGAGAACAATATAACATCATCAACTCCCCTCAAAACCATTTCTGTCCATTTTGAAGTTTGAGCAACTTTACCTTGCCAAACATTTCCAAATGTTCTCAAACATTGTGAAAATGCTCAAATGTTCTAATTATTCATCTAGACCAAGTGGCACAAGTTGGAGAACAAGTTAACTTGATCAAAGTGCCCCAAAACCATTCCTGTCCAGAACCAAATTTGAACAACTCTACATTGGCAACTTTCTCCTTTTGATCTCAACTTTTGTGGACATGTTCATAACCTCAAATGATGACACTACACCAAGTGGTGAATCAAGGAGAAGTGATTTGCACAACTAGATCTGCACAAGTTCATTTCTGCTAATTTCTAGGGTTTACAAAAGTTGCATTGGCAACTTTGCCCAAATAAGCTCCAAATTGGTGGAAGGCCCTAATTATATGTGCCATTTCACCCTGTTGAGCCTCATGCCAAATGGAGTTCATTTGCTTAACCAGACAAGCATCAAACACCTTCTGCCACTTTACCAAAATTCCATTTTTGACCACTTCCACTTATCTCCTTGACTCCCCATTTTTACCATAGCTGAACCTGATCACCAACATCCTCCAGTAGCTCCCCCTCTTCCAAAGCTCAATGATTGAGCGGTAAAAAACCCCATTTACCTCTCTGGACAGCCCTTTTCTCTCTCTCCCTCAACCTCTCTCCTCTCCTAGTGGTTCACCAGGGCATCCAAGGCCACCTCCCCTTTGTTTACTCACCCCACAAAGCCCCAGACACTAGTGGACACGCCCCTGGCACACAAACAATGCCATGGCGTGCAGAGCTCGTGCTCTTGAGCACTCTATAGTGCTTTCACCCATGCCAAGGGCATAAGACGGCCTTGGGCGGCGGGGTGGTGTCCCCCGAGGTCGCCTCGGCGTCCAAGACACGGCAAGGTGTCGGGCCCCTCCTGGAACTCTCTCCTCCCCCCTTGCAGAGCTCACCGAGCGCGTCCGTGGACGCTGCCCACGGAGCAGCGGCGCCTCCTCCATATAATGCATCCCCCGAGCTCTCTCTCGCCTCGGTTGGACCCCTCTCTCTCCCGTGCACCTCCTCGGTTGGAAACGTTTTAGTATTTTTGGAAACGTTGGTATAGTTCTTCCTCCTTGGCATGGCGGTCTTCAAATGTTTTCTAACCAGCTGAATGATTCTTCTACCATCTTCAGTTAGACGAGTAGGTCACCAAGTAAAAGTGACAACCAACGTGACCAAGTACTCCATGAAGTTTTTGTTCATGGGGTACATAAGGTAGGCTGGGGCATTGGTGGTGGTAACGGTTGAGTGTGGGACAAGGTGTTCTTGACCTAGAGTCAGGACCCCAAGGTCATGACCCAACCATGTTGTGGCTTGGTAGGGCTTAAGGGTTTCAAGGATTCTAGTGTGCCAGCGAACATTTATCATCTTATCTTTGAGCATGGTTTCTGAGATGCCAATTGTTCTATCTAGTCCTCTAAACAAATCACCTTATACCGTTGAAAGCATCATTTCGTATAGGTCAACTCCAATCATCACTCATGTTATTCATATCCTCATGACTCTCGAGAGGAGGTCTAACAAAATCGTATATGTCTCGGACGAGAGAGAGGGTTGCACGGGAGAGAGAGGGGTCCAACCGAGGCGAGAGAGAGCTCGGGGGATGCATTATATGGAGGAGGCGCCGGTGCTCTGTGGGCAGCGTCCACGGGCGCGCTCGGTGAGCTCTGCAGAGGGGGAGGAGAGAGTTCCAGGAGGGGCCCGACACCTTGCCGTGTCTCGGACGCCGAGGCGACCTCGGGGGACACCACCCTACCGCCAAGGCCGTCTTATGCCCTTGGCATGGGTGAAAGCACTGTAGCGCACTGTAACGTTTCAAAAAATCCTGCAAACAATTGTGGGCTCTGTTGGGATTATTCCTAACAGCCCTCACTTAAATCAAGAATTATTTGGGCATTTGAATTATTTTATAGCATTCAAATGCCCAAATGCAAATAGATAAAGAATTAATCCAGTGACCTTATGTGTCCTAGAAAAGTCTGAACCACTTTTGGCAGAGGTTCTGGACCAAGACAAAAATGATGGACATTTTAGAAAGGCATTTCAGGAACGTTGAAAATATTTTTAGTAAACCCTAGTTGGTTTCAGAGGGGGCTGGGGGTTCTGTCATCCCCATTTCAAGTTTCTGATGAATGGTAAACATGATGCAACACACTAGTGCATGAACTAGCTAGTGTGTGACAACTCACCCCCACTAAGAAAAATCTCATCCCGAGATTTAGGATCCTCCGGAAAGAAGGCGGGATACTCAAGTCGAAGACGATCCTCCCTTTCCCAGGTTGCTTCTTTCTCAAAATGGTGCGACCATTGAACCTTGAGAAACTTGATATTATGACGTCGAGTGGTATGCTCGGCTTGATCGAGGATACGAACAGGGTACTCTCGATACGTGAGATTATCTTGAAGATCAAGCATTTCGTGGTCCACTCCACGGATAGGATCAAAGAAGCAATGCCTGAGTTAAGAAGCGTGGAAGACATCATGGACTCTGGAGAGATGCGGAGGTAGTTCCAATTGGTAGGCAACTTTTCCTCATTTGGCAAGAATGCGAAAGGGTCCAACGTAGTGAGGAGCCAACTTGCCTTTCATACCGAAACGATGGGTTCCCTTCATAGGAGTAACCCGAAGGTAAGCCTTCTCGTCAACCTCAAAAGTCATAGCCTTATGTTTTCTGTCATATTGGCTCTTTTGACGAGATTGGGCTATTTTCAACTTTTCACGAACGATGCGAACTTGCTCTTCTGCCTCCTGGATCATATCCGGGCCAAACAATTGTCTTTCCTTGATTTCTGACCAGTTAAGAGGCGTTCGACACCTTCGTCCATAGAGAACTTCAAAAGGGGCTTTACCCAAGTTAGATTGATAGTTGTTTTTATAAGCAAATTCGGCAAATGGAAGGCATTTCTCCCAATCTATTCCGAATGAGATAACAGAAGCTCGAAGCATGTCTTCTAGAATCTGGTTGACGCGTTCTACTTGACCACTTGAGTGAGGGTGAAAGGCGGTGCTAAAGGAGAGGCGGGTTCCCATAGCATTTTGGAAACTTTCCCAAAATCGAGAGGTTAAGAGACTTCCTCGATCCGAGTTGATTTCCAAAGGAACACCATGGAGTGACACTATTCGGGAGATAGACAAGTCTGCTAGATGGCTAGCGGTTATACTCTCACGAATAGGCAAGAAATGGGATACTTTGGAAAGACGATCGACAACGACAAAGATAACATTATACCCTCTCTTGGTCCTCGGAAAACCGGTGATGAAATCCATACCAATTTTATCCCATTTGCATTCAGGAATAGCTAAGGGTTGAAGGGTGACAGCAGGCTGTTGATACTCTACTTTTACAAGACGACAGACATTGCAATTAGCAACAAATTGAGCGATGTCTCTCTTCATCCTAGTCCACCAAAACCTCTGGCGTAGTTCCTGATATATCTTGGTACTACCGGGATGAATTGTGAGAGGAGATTCATGAGCCTCCTTAAGGATCAGCTGCCATAGATGCTGGTTCTTGGGAACCACTAGACGGTTCTCCAAGTACACAAAACCATGATCATTTGTAGAGAAACATTTAGCATCTCCGCTAGAAATGTTCTCCTTGATCCAGGATATCCCTTTATCTCGCTATTGGGTAGCGATGATTTGATCCGTAAGAGTAGGTTTTGCCACCAAGGTGGAAAGGAATCCTTGAGGAACAATGTGAAGGTTAAGCTTCCGAAATTCCTCATGGAGAAGCGGTTGACTTTGTTGTAACATCAGATTGTTACAATAAGATTTACGACTTAGTGCATCAGCCATGACATTGGCTTTTCCTAGGGTGTAAGTTATCCCTAAGTCGAAATCTGTGATCAACTCGACCCAACGTCTTTGCCTGAGATTCAAGTCCGGTTGGGTGAATATATACTTCAGACTTTGGTAATCAATGAAGATTTCGCAACGATTACCGAGAAGGTAATGTCGCTAGGTTTTGAGTGCATGGACTACAGCTGCAAGCTCTAGATCATGTGTAGGATAATTTTCCTCATGTGGGTGCAATTTCCATGAAGCGTAAGCAATTACGTGACGATCTTGCATGAGAATGCAACCTAGTCCTTGTCGCGAGGCCTCGCAATAAATAACAAAGTCCTTAGACAAGTCTGGTGGTACCAGTACGGGAGCGGATGTCAGGCATCTTTTAAGTTCTTGAAAGCTGTGCTCACACTGTGGGGTCCACTCGAACTTTTTATCTTTCTTGAGTAGTTCAGTTAGAGGTTTAGCAACTTTGGAGAAGTTCTCGACAAAGCGGCGACAATAGCTCGCTAAGACAAGGAAACTCTGAACTTGGTTGACCGATTCAGGTGGAGTCCAATTAAGAACGGCTTGAACTCGCTCAGGATTGACAGCAAAACCCTTACCAGAGATTACATGGCCTAGATAGGTCACTTCTGGCAACCAAAATTCACATTTAGAAAATTTGGCATAAAGGCGATGCTCTCGAAGTTTCAACAACACTAGCCTTAGATGCTCGGCATGTTCTTCCTCATTCTTGGAGTAGATGAGTATATTATCAAGGTAAACCATGGCGAATTTATCCAAGTACTCCATGAAGATTGAGTTCATTAACCGAGAGAAAGTGGTTGGGGCGTTGGTTAAACCGAAGGACATGACGGTGTACTCGTATTGGCCATAACGAGTAACAAAGGCTGTTTTGGGAATGCCCCCATTCTTGATTTTGATTTTATGGTAGCCCAACCTCAAATCCATCTTAGAAAAGACTAAGGATCCAGCGAGCTGATCATATAGGTCGTTGATCCTAGGGAGCCGATACTTGTTCTTTATTGTGACCAAGTTGATGGGTCGATAATCTACAACCATCCGATCCGTACTATCCTTCTTATTGACGAAGAATACGGGACAAGCCCATGGAGACAAACTAGGACGGATGAAAACCTTTTTCAAGGACTCATCGAGTTGTTTCTTAAGCTTGGCTAGTTCTAGTGGTGCCATCTTATAGGGTCTTCTAGAAATTGAGACAGTTCCTGGAATAAGATCTATCACGAACTCGACATCTCTGTCAGGTGGAACACCTGGCAATTCTTCTAGAAAGACATCCGGAAAGTCACAGACTACCAGAACGTCTTCGAGGTCTGGAAAGGACTGGCATTAAGAGAATATACCTGTCGCTTAGCTAGTCGGGTCAAGACATTAAGAGAATATGGATGTGTAAGTTGAACAGTCCTAGAGAAGCAATCAATCTTGGCATGATGGGCTGACATCCAATCCATACCCAAGATGATATTAATATCCGAGGATTTGAGAGCTATTAATGATGCAAGGAAAACAAGTCTGTCGACCTGAATTTCATTCCCATGGATTACTCTAGAGGTTTGCCATCTAGAACCAGGAGTAGAAATTTCCATGGTGGAAGGCATGTCATAGAATGCGGTGTTATGCAAACGAGCATAGTTTTTGGATATGAACGAACGAGATGCTCCAGTATCTAAAAGAACAGATGCCGGATGGCAATTAACAAGGAGCGTACCGAGAACGATGTTAGGATCCTCCTGAGCCTCTTCAGCTGAGACACAGTTCACATGGACACGTGCAGCGGTGGCCGGCTTGGTGTAGTACACCTTCCCTATTGGCTTGCCACGTCCAATAGCCTTTCCAGACTGGTTGTGGTTGGTCAGGGGACACTCTTGCATGTGGTGGCCCGGTTCTCGACACTTGAAACACGTCACAGTGCTGGTGCATGGAGGAGCATTGTTGGTTGGTCCACCATAGAGCTTGGTTGGTGCATACTGCTAAGATGGGCGAGGTGCCTGATAGGATGGCCTCAGTGTGAACCTGGGTGGCAGGGCAGTGTTAGGCACCCACACCCGATGCTTCTGATAGCCAGAACCATATGAGGAACCAGTGTCACGGCCATGCTTGTGTGTTGCTTCAAAATCAGTTTGACCTATGTCAGCACTAATGGCCTTGTTCACAAGCTTCTGGAAGGAAGTGCATTCGTGCAGACGGAGATCACGGCGAAGCTCGAGGCTAAGTCCCTTGCGGAACCTTGCCTGCTTCTTGGCATTGGTGGAAACTTACTCAGTTGCATAGCGTGCTAGGTTACCGAACTCCCTACTTTATGCATCCACAGAGAGTCTACCTTGGGTGAAATTGCAGAACTCCTCATGCTTACGATCCATAAGACCCTCCGGAATGTGATATTCATGGAAAGCCTCACTGAATTCTGCCCAAGTAGTGACCTGGCCAGCTGGGCGCATGGCCTCATAATTCTCCCACCAGAGACTGGCAGGGCCTTCAAGATGATAGGCAGCAAAAGTGACCTCATCAGCCTCAGCTACGAGTGCAGAACATAGCTTGTGGGTAATACTGCAAAGCCAATCATCAGCATCGAGGGGCTCGATGGAGTGATGGAAAATGGGTGGATGTAACTTGATGAAGTCGCTGAGCGACACCAATTTATTCCTCTGATGCAGAGTTGTGTTCTGTTCGATGCACTCCAACAAACAGTTGGTCTCCCGCTTGTTCCTCTCAGCCTCCAGCATGACCTCAGCCAGAGAAGGTGGATGAGGCAGGTTCGCATCCCTAGCTCCACTGCCTTCGGCCTGCTCCGAGGGACCAGGGTTGTTGTGGGTGTTGACCATCCTAGGAAAACAGGACAATGGTTTAGTCCAGAATGATAAGATTCTGACAAAAAATGCAGAATGTAAGGGATAACTCGGAATGCAAGATGATCATCCGTATGACATGGTAAATACAGAAACTGCTACATTTATTCCATCATCATACACACCATACAAGGTTTAGTACAAGACCAAACGGAGTACAACTGCGGTGAAAGGAAGATTATATCTCATCGGGGGCATCCCAAGCTCCTATACATTATTTTTCTACACCTCCGGAAAGTGGTACACACTAAGTCATATCCCACGAGTCACGTAGGACGGTGGATGATATAACTATTACAATACTGGTGGTGCTGCCATCAGCTCCGACATTTCCATAGTAATCTTCATAGAGATTACCCCCATGTCCTGGGAGCTGGACGTGATCATCTGGAAACAGTCGATCATGTGGAGCATGCGGTCCATAAGGAATCGGGTGTGGCCTGGGCCCAACAAACGGCGATAGACAAGGGCCACGGGGACGAGTGATGCCCCCAACATCATGCCAATCCATACGATCCGGCAGAGTAGACCACACGGGGTATAGATCTCGCATATCCATATACCCAGCCTGCACAGCAGGTGCAAACCGAGTCAAAGTTGCCCAGTGATCAGACCGGGAGTTGAAAAGCTCCAATCGGAAGGCACGATTTTCACGGTCCTTATCCTTAAGCATCTGTGCGGTGGTGCGGAGTAACGAGTCCTCATGAGAAGAGTCGGTGTAAATAGCTGTGAAGTAACCTTCTGCCCTAGGGAGGGATGCTGGCATATAGCGGAAGTCAGTGTTCCGAAGCATCGCAGTACTAGCCCGCATAATAGTCAACATCGAATAAGCAACATCCTGTACGGACATTTCGATGGTAACCCCAAGTCCATATGAGCAATGGAGGGGTTCAATGGATCCAGGATAGCAAGGGAATATCCTGACGGTGCAAAGATATTGGCTTTGATTCAAATCTCTATACTGCTCCTCAACGGTGTACTCGGGATACCATCATTAACCAGCCTCGATCATTACGCGGACCAACATAGCAGTATGGCCAGGTACAGCGAGGCACCGAGTCAGACGAACAACTTGATTCTGGGTGCAGGAGGCCATCTGAAACACGATGTAATGCAAAGGCATTAGAATTTCTAGCAGAAATTGGACAGCATAACGGCTGTAAATGCTCAAAAAATATTTTCAGACACTTTGCAAAGGATTACATAGACACTCAACAACATCATATCAAGGTTCTGGGTCCATCTTATCAACATAACGGGGTAGTAGAACTGAACTAGGCTTGTATCCATCAAACCTATAAGGTACTACTGATTAGTAACGCGTGAACCTGATAGAGAGAAGAGATCCTAATCCTTAACCCCCTGGTGGAAGAATAGACTGACTCAGATCAGAATGCCATGAGGTAAAGGAGTAAAAAGAACCTTACGTTCCATCCGACAATCAACTCCCCTACATATAACTAAAGCATTTCTAGACTCAACATCGACTAGTTTGGCTTGGAGAACCTACAGGCAGTCCGGCTCTGATGCCAACATTGTCAGGACCCCGACTCAATGCCACATCGATCTAGCATGTAACACCTCATATCAGTTTGTGGCCTCACGCACGGTATTCCCACGGGTGTCGCCTTACCTTGCCCGGGACCGTTTGCGCCTTTTGGCACACGTATATGATAGTGTCGCTAGCAACCATATGACAAGGAGCCCGGGCAGACATGGCTAGTCGTGAACCCAAAATGGCACTAACTTAGAGGGATAGGCATACATGACCCAGCAACGAACGTGTCGGTCATCAGCAAGTGAATACGGGTTGTAGCGCTGGGCTAGCAGGACTCCGGTAAACCGGGCTGTAGCGGGCTAACAGGACTCCGGTATTCATCGCGTGACATTTCCCCGAAGGGACAGACACAGGGACAAAGAAGGGCACATGCCGGCTAACCTAAGTGTTCTGGAGCAGTAGCAAGCTACCATGGCTTAGTGGAGGCACTAGGAGACATTTCTCGGTAAGAGAGGCTACCAAGGATAAACAACTAGATAGTCAGATCCACAGATACCAAGCATTTCAATCATACACACAATATGCTCGATATGTGCAAATACAACATGGCATCACAACATAACTCTACAACTCAAGTACTTTATTTAAAGGCTCAGAGAGCCATACATATCATACACACAAGTACGGGTCACACGACCCAGCATTCAAGTAATACAAACATTCAAGCCAACAACGAAAGTAACTTGTCTGAGTACAGACAACTAGGAAATAAAAGAGGCTTCAGAAAGCCTGACTATACTACATGGTCCATCGTGAGCTTAGGATCACCACCTAGGATCCAGCCTACTCGTCGACATCGACGTCTATGAAGAACCCATCAGAAGGGGTTGCAACGTCTTCTGTAAAACGTAAATTAAGCAACATGAGTACAAAGGTACTCAGCAAGACTTACATCAGATCCTACATACATGCACATTATCAAGAAGGAATGGTGGGGTTATTGCAGCAAGCCAGCTTTGACTCTTGGCTAAGCTATCTTACGACACTCCAACTTGAAATTGTTTTGCGCACTCAAGTCCACTACACACCACTTCAATACACTACCGAGGATCCACCTCCGTCATCCTATGAAAGAGCCATCCTCGACACTCATGCTTATCTTGAGGCTTTTAGTAGTATAAATTTACTTGTCTATGAACTGTATAGGCAACCAAGTAGTCCTTTACCGCGGACGCAGCTATTCGAATAGATGATGTTAACCCTGCAGGGGTGTACTTCTTCATACATGTTTCCACCACTTAGCGTTTGCACACGACATGTGCTCGGCAGAGTTCAAGCGAAAGCCGACGTGGGTGTAGACCACGAGCTACCTAAACACCTAAGTCTCTAGTCCAGGTTTATCGCCTATTCAGGTTCCATCCGCATGGAGTCCGACCGAGGTTTCCACATACGGCCCTGAATGATGTGTGCAGGGTTCCGAGACACCTAACGGGTGCCCGGCGTACCCGGCCACGTACCTACTGCATCACAGCCCATCCCGCGGGTCAGCGCTGTCCACGGCCTCCAGTAAGCTACAAACACAAGAAACTACTTGCAACTCCTGGACAGATGACGAGGGTGGATAAGAAGTCGAGCGGGGTCACATTTCAGGGCCCAATTTATGGTAGTAGCTAAATCTTAAATCACACATACATATTTCAGTGCTTAAGGACGGTTCCAATGAAACAACCCACCATGTACTCCTACATGGCCTCTCATCGATACCTTTACCAAATCGTGTTTGACGCATCACTCTCATTACCGACATGATCATTTCACTCTAGCCCATCACCCAGATGAACCAGACCTGATACGACTCTAAGCATACCAGGCATAGCAAGGTAGGAACAACACATACACATGGCTCAATCAACTCCTACACATTCTAGTGGTTTCATCTAGTTACTGTGGCAATGACAGGTCATGCAAAGGAAATGGGTTCAACTACCATAGCACACATCAGTTGTAACGCCCCGGATCCGATGCGCCAGGTGTCTGCCAGTTATTCGCCATCGTTGCCATGTCATGTGCTTGCGTGTTGCACTTTGCCATGTCATCATATGCATTTCATATCATGTCATCATGTGCATTTCATTTTGCATACATGGTCATCTCATGCATCCAAGCATTTTCCCCGTTGTCCGTTTTGCAATCCGGCGCCCCTATGTCCCCCGGCGTCCCCTTCTTCTCTCCTGTTGTGAGCGGGTATTAAACTTTCTCAGAATGGTCCGAGGTTTGCCAAGCGGCCTTGGTATAGCACCGGTAGACCGCCTGTCAAGTTTCGTGCCATTTGGAGGTTGTTTGGTACTCCAACGGTTAAGATGTAAGTAAAGCCCTCTTTGTTGCAGCCCAACACCCTTCCAAAGTGGCCCAAAACCCACCAAACTCACCTCCATGCTCTCGGTCGTTCGATCACGATCGCGTGGCGAAAACCGCACCTCATTTGGACTCTCCTAGCTCCCTCTACCCCTATAATATGTGCTCCTCCCGGATTTTTCGCGCAGTCCAAACCCTAGCAAATTTCCCCTCTCCGCCACCGGACGTGTCCGCCCGCGCCGGACGCGTCCGCGCGCCACGTCGCTCCGCCCAATCAGGGCTTGCCACGTCAGCTCGCCGCCGCCCGCACCCACTCCGCGCCGCCATGTGGCACCGCCGCCTCCACCGCCCGCGCTGCCCAGATCCGGCCGCGAGGCCCATCCCGCCGCCGCCCGGCCCTCGCCGCCCGGCGCCGCTCCCCGCTCCTCGCGACCGCGGCACCGCCGCCGCCGCCCCGTCGCTGGGAACCCGCCGCCGCCAGCCCGCCACGACGAGCCCCCTGCCGCCGCGCTCTCCGCGCCGCCGCCGCCGAGCAGCGCGGCGCTTCGCCGCGCCGCCGCCGCCTCGCGTCCGTCGCCGCCGCCGCGCTCGCGTCCACGCCGCGCCGCGCCGCCGCCGCCTCCGGCAGCCTTTCGGCCCGTCGCCGCCGCCCAGCGAAGCCCCTCCGCCATGCTCCTCCGCGGCCGCGCCCGCCGTCGTCCGCCCGCCTCCGGCTTCCGTGGCCGGAACCACCTCGCCGGAGCTCGCGGAGCTCGCCGAGCTCCACTCGGCGGATCCACCAGCGGGTGGATCAGATCCACCGCACGTCCAACCAAACGCCGTCCCCATCCGGATCCCTCCGTCCGGAACGCCTCCGTCCGGGTTGACTTTTCCGGAGGTATAAAACTGCTAAGTCCCCGGATCGTGTTATTTTCGTGCATTTTCATAGCATCACATCTCCGCATCCGTGGCTCCGTTTTGGGCGTATAATATGTCAAATTGTTCGTCTCGACGAGTACATCATTTCATTCCATTGCATCATTTGCATTTGAGCTCATCTTGATGCCCGAATGCTGTTGGAAGAAGGCTTGGATCGTTAGTTCGAGAATCTTATCAGCTCGAGCTCTTTTGTCATTTTGCCATGATTTATGTGTGCATCCTATGGGTGTGAGCTCTACATGAATGTTGAACTTTGCCATGCCATCTTTCCATAGGTGTTGACCTTGTATTTTTGTGAGTTGTGTGCTGAGTGTATCAAGCTTGTAAAGTAGGGTAGTTGCTGTTGCTGTTTTCCTGACAGATTCTGTTATATTTTGATGCCATGTTAACATGTTTCTAGTAATCATTCTATGCATAATCTGGAGATGCTCTATAAACATGTTTTGATATACATGTCATGCTCTAACCATTCATGCCCTTGGTTTCAATTATGGCCTGCTGGAACATGTTCATTTCTTGCTCCAAAGTTGCTTGAAAATGTTTCCTGACAGATTGTTTGCATGAGATTCAATTTTCACGAGGTCGTTGTAGTTGATCCGTGTATGCTATGAACTTGCTCTTGCCATGTTTAGCTTCATAAACATGCTTTCTTACTGTTGGTTGCCTTGCCATGCCATGTATTTCTCTGTAGTGAGTGTTTCGAGCTCACGAACATGCCTACTTATTGTTGTTCCTGCCATGTTCAAATCTGAAATATAACTTGCCATGTTTACATGGGTGCCATCATATTTTCCGTGCCTTTTTGGCTCATGGTCAGTAAGGGTCTTTTGATATATGCAATTAGTAGTTTCATGCCATGCCTTTGTTTGCCATGATAAGTTCCTGTAACATGTTGTTTGATAGCTCTAAACATTGCAACCTGATGTTATTTCTACTAAAGTCTGAAATTGTTATTACTTGCGATATCTCCATGTCATTTTGAGCATGTTCTAGTTGTTTCTGGAGATAGCTCAGTGTTCATGTTTTGTTATGCTTTACGTGTACTTCATGCCCATGCCTTTTGTTATTATGTTGGGGTGCTGTAGCTTATTGTTTTGATGCTTATAAGATGCCTACTTGCTGTTTTGGACAGATTGTTGCTATGACTTGTATAGTGTGTGTGTGTTGCACCGTTGCTCCGTTTTGAGTGTGCTCTATATGAAACTTGCTTGATTTTGCATGTAGCTTCATATTATCATGTTGCATCCTTGTTTTGGTGTGTTTGCTTGATGTTTGGGTGCATTTTGCATCGATGCCATGTTTAACTTGTTTTGCTCATATCTTCTAGACCGTAGCTCCAAATCTAATGAACTTTATATGTAACTTGACTAGAATTTCGTGTAGATCATCATGGTGCATCTTAACTTGCTGTTTAACAACTTGAACATAAGGTTTATTCAGTTCTGGACCTATTTCGAAAATTGCATATGAGGACTTAGGAATTGTTATATGTTGTTCGGCCTCATTTAAACTTGCCTTGATGTGTTGTTCTTGTTTGCATCTTCTCTTGCCATGATTAGCTTCATGTAGCTTGGTCATGCATCATGCTTGTTGTGCATCATGTCTTGTTCATGTGTGGTGTGTTTACATTTGTTGTGTGCTTCTTCTCGATAGTTCCGTTTCGTTGCGATCGTGAGGATTCGTTAAATCTCACGATTGGTTCGGCTTCATCCGTTCGTCTTCTTCATGGACTCGTTCTTCTTCCTTGCGGGATTTCAGGCAAGATGACCGCTACCCTGGATCTCACTACTATCATTGCTATGCTAGTTGCCTCGTTCTTTCGCTATGCTGCGCTACCTATTACCTGTTTGTCAAGCCATCCCAAATTGCCATGAACCTCTAACCTTTGACACCATTCCTATGCAAACCGTTGCTTGGCTATGTTACCGCTTTGCTCAGCCCCTCTTATAGCGTTGCTAGCTGCAGGAGAAGTTGAAGATTGCTCCATGGTGGACAGGGTTTATGTTGGGATATCACAATATCTCTTATATTATTAATGCATCTATATACTTGGTAAAGGGTGGAAGGCTCGGCCTTATGCCTGGTGTTTTGTTCCACTCTTGCCGCCCTAGTTTCTGTCATACCGGTGTTATGTTCCCGGATTTTGCGTCCCTTACGCGGTCGGGTGATTTATGGGACCCCCCTGACAGTTCGCTTTGAATAAAACTTGTCCAGCAAGGCCCAACATTGACTTTTACCATTTGCCTCACCACCACCTATTTTTCCCTTGGGAGTCGCTCTCTCGAGGGTCATCTTTATTCAGCCCCGGGTCGGTGCTTGTCTAAGTGCTTTGGTTCGAACCGAGTAGATCGGGGGCCCCTCGGGCAACTCGAGGTCTGGTTTTACTCGTAGGATGTCTCATCCGGTGTTGCCTCGAGAACGAGATATGTGCAGCTCCTATCGGGATTGTCGGCGATCGGGCGGCTTTGCTGGTCTTGTTTTACCATTGTCGAAATGTCTTGATGTACGGGATTCCGAGGCGATCGGGTCTTCTGGGTGAAGGTCTATTCCTTCGATGATCGCGAGAGCTTGTCATGGGCTAAGTTGGGACACCCTGCAGGTATAAACTTTCGAGAGCCGTGCCGCGGTTATGTGGCAGATGGGAATTTGTTAATGTCGGTTGTAGACAACTTGACACCAGATCCGAATTAAAACGCATCAACCGAGTGTGTAGCCGTGATGGTCTCTTCTCGGAGTCCGGAAGTGAACACGGTTTCTGGGTTATGTTTGACGTAAGTAGGTGTTCAGGATCACCTCTTGATCATTGCTAGCTTCACGACCGTTCCGCTTGTTTCTCTTCTCGCTCTCATTTGCGTATGTTAGCCACCATATCTTGCTTAGCCGCTGCTGCAACCTCACCACTTTACCCCTTCCTTTCCTATTAAGCTTTGCTAGTCTTGATACCCATGGTAATGTGATTGCTGAGTCCTCGTGGCTCACCAGATACTTCCACAACCAGTTTGCAGGTGCCTATGTTACCGAGCAGGTGACTCAACCAAGCTCAAGGAGGAGCTTGATGAAGATCTTGCCCTTTGTGTTGTTTCGTTCTAGTTGATCAGTAGTGGAGCCCAGTTGGGGTCGATCGGGGACCGTTTGTCGCATTTGTGGTTCTTCTTTTATTTTGGTTCCGTAGTCGGACCTTGATTGTATCTGGATGATGTAATGCTTTATTCATGTAATTGTGTGAAGTGGCGATTGTAAGCCAACTATGTACCTCTTTCCCTTATGTATTACTTGGGATGTGTGAAGATTACCTCACTTGCGACATTGCTTTCAATGCGGTTATGCCTCTAAGTCGTGCTTCGACACGTGGGAGATATAGCCGCATCGAGGGCATCACAAGTTGGTAATCAGAGCCTTCCCCGACCTTAGGAGCCCCACTGCTTGATCGTTTTTAGCGGCCGAGTTGCGTCTAGAAAAATGTTTTGAGTCATTTAGGATTATATATATCGAGAGTAGGATTCTTTTTACTCCCGGTCCTTCGACCTTACGGTGAGGTATCTGACGAGAGTTTTGACTCTTCTCTCCTCAAATTTCACTAAAAAAATTTTTAGGATCACGCGGGTATCTTAGAATCGTTCGATGGTTTTATGATGACAACATTGTCTTGGTGCCTCGACATTTAGGGGTTGTGGCGGTGTCCCGGGAGTTGAGCTCGAGGTGTTGTCGTCATAATTTTATCGTTGCAGATTCGGAATACCGAGTTTAGTGCGCCGACATCGAAAATCTCTTTTATGCAGTTGTTGGTGAGATAACCCCGCTAACCCGATCTTGAGGTGAGTACGGAGTATTGCCATGACTCGTATAACGGATGCTTTTGAAGGTTGAGGTAGGCGATTTCGAAGGTTTCTTGGTTATGTGTTGACGGATGGATACATTTGGATGTAGGGATTGTTAGTTTGGGTGATATATATTGCTCCCTGTATCCCCAACACCAGATTGCATAACCGAAAGTTTCGGGAGTTTCATAGGTGGGAATTCAAGTAGCTCTTAGGATATCTTTCCGGCGGATGTATGATATGAAATTGGGGTTCACGTCTAGTGGTCCTCCTATTCACGGTTGGTTTTACTGATGGTCTCGTTGTGTCTTAAAGAGTCCTTGGCTATGCCGACTGGGACACTTCAGTATGTCATGTGCACTGCCTTGTACATGATGGTGCTGTACGATTGAGCCCGTGTAGGCCCCACCACGAAAACTTCGGACGAAATCTCTATCATATGTTTGTTCCGGTTTATTCTGCAAGCCAAATCCTTTGTTTTGTTTTATTTGCGGTATTCGAGTTGCTTCGAAGTCAAATGTCGAATCCATACCTTTTCTAAACGGTGTTCTCATATTGCTATGTGAATACTAATCCTTTTTTATCATTGAGGTTGTCATGTTAATTCTTTTCCAACTGGTGCGCTTCTCTTCGAGATGATCCCATCATTTTTCCCATCCGCAAGATCAATTCTAAGTTTTATCAACGGTGTTTGTTTCGTTCATCCCAAGTTGTCTTTGTTTTTCCCCACCCTCCCACCCTTTTTCTTCAAGAACACAGATTTCTTAATCAAGTATCCATTTATTCATGTGAAGTCTCTTCATTCTTTTCTTTCAATGTTCTTATCCGGTGATTTCCCATGTAGATGCTCAACAGTTTCAAGTTCATCATTCTTCGTTCTTTTTCTTCTCCGGTGGATCCAATTCAAGCTTTCGATATTCATCATATTCCTTTTTCCTCATTTTAATGTCTTCTCATACCGGTGCACCTCATTATCATTCTACTTCTCAATATTTGTTATTCCGGAGTGCTCAAGATATCTCGAAGATTCGTGTTTTCCACTCTGCATTCGTTCAAGCTCTTTCGAGATTGGTATCTCATTCAAGTCATTTAATTCAACCGGTGCAACATCTCTTTTAAATCATTTCAACGGTGTTCTTTTGAGTGGGCCCTAACCCACAGGTCTTTTCCCAGGATCTTACCTGACTCTTCTAATTATTCCGGAGCTATCCTAAATTCTTCTCCAAGTTTGACGTAAGAATGAGTTATCATCAGTCAAATGCTTTTCTCCAAGATCTTTCAAATTCTTTTCATAGTTGGCTCAACCTCTTCGCTTTTGGTTCTTCCGGTGTGCCTCAATAATTCATGGTGGTTCTCATCTTCATTCTCAACATGTGAAGACCGAAGAAGAGTTTCTCTTTAAACTTGCTCTATTCTCTTCAAGATTCATGGTGCTAGCTTGTTGCTATCCTCATAATTGTTTCGATTGTGAGAATTCTTTTCTTACCATCCGGAGTATTTCTTGAGTTGTTTCCATTTCTTTCTTCCGAAGGCCATCATGTCATAATTCTTCATTCTCAGCATGTAGCTATCATTCTCCTATCTTGCCGGTGCATCAATCGAATATCCTCTAATCAGTTCTTGATCTCTTTGTTCTCATGTATCTAGTTTGTCTCAAGCACCTTCGTTCATTTGCTAATTCTACCGGTGATGCACCCCTACTTCGATCATTTTCAATTCTTATGGTGGTTCGTTCAAGATTTCACCTCTTTCGTTATTATTTAATTCATTCGTTCTTTCCAATCCTACCGGTGGTTTGAAGACCTTACCAAGTTGAGCAATATCTCTCTTCAATACTTTTTCAACGAGAATAAGTAGTATACCAAATCCGTTGCTTGTCATCAATCTAAATTGGTGAAGGATACGCATAACATAATTCTTATTCTTGTTTCATCCAAGTGATCTAGTTTCTTCTTTCCATCGTGGTTCATCATATCACATTCTCGGTTCGAGATGCTTCATCTATTCTTTTTCCGGAGTTCCAAGTTTTCCGTTTTATCTCGTCGCGAAGCTCCATCTAAATCAAAGCAAGGATTCACCTTGTGTTTTCAATTTCTCTTTCTTTTCATTCCTTTTGTTTACCGGAGTTCTTCATGGAGGCTCTACATGGTGGTTCCTCAAGGATTCTTTTCATTCTTCAATTGTTCTTCAAGATTTCTCTCGGAGTCAAGATCCGCCAAGCTATACTCAAAATTAAACAGGGTGCCCAACACTTGTTTTGTTTTGAGAAGCTCAAGCATTCTTCATCTTGCATTCCAAAGTGCGATTCCTTCTATCTTATCTTTTGAGGTGGTGTTATGTCACTCTTGACAATTTCCTTCATGTTTCATGATTCTTATGTTGTCAAGAATGAGGTATTTTAAATCCATCTATCTCTCCGTTGGAGTCATCTTGTGTCATATTTCAGCTAAAGCTTTCCCTAAGGATTGTTGCTATTTATGGTGCTTATAAATGACCCAAGTTCTTCATTTGTCCTCCCGGTGAAATAAGTTTCGCGTCTCCTTGTTGATATCAATCCAATCATTTGTTTCCGTTGGTGACAGATGTTGGCTTTTTCTTCTCCATTCTTCTATTTCAATTATCTATCTTCTACTCTTTCTTCCGAAGGCATTGTGATGTTGTGCTATTCACCCATCACCTCGTTTTGTGAGGATCGTGTTCTTTTCATGCTTATCCATTTAACCGGAGTGTTGTGTCATCTCTTCCATATCTTTTCATCTTATCAAGTTTTCCTTCTTCTTTCAGTCGGAGTGCTGCCCAAATTATTTCAATCTTCTTCCTCTCTCATCTTGTTTTAACCAGAGTGGTTTCGAATTCTATCTTGTCCATTAAACACTTGATTCATGTGTTTGCAACCTTCTAGTCCTCGTAATGTTCCTTGTTCCTCTTTTCTTACGGATTGTTTGCAAGCTCGTTCATCTCTGTTGTACTCTTTCTTTTAAATTGCTCAACCTCTCAAGGTTCGTGGTTTCACTCGTTCGTCAAAGAAGCAACTTAGTTTTACCTCTTCCCTTCCTCTTTCCTTTTCCCTCCGGTGCCATCCTAGATCTCGGGACGAGATCCTCTCGTAGTGGTGGAGTGTTGTAACGCCCCGGATCCGATGCGCCAGGTGTCTGCCAGTTATTCGCCATCGTTGCCATGTCATGTGCTTGCATGTTACACTTTGCCATGTCATCATATGCATTTCATATCATGTCATCATGTGCATTTCATTTTGCATACATGGTCATCTCATGCATCCAAGCATTTTCCCGTTGTCCGTTTTGCAATCCGCGCCCTATGTCCCCGGCGCCCCTTCTTCTCTCTGTTGTGGCGGGTATTAAACTTTCTCAGAATGGTCGAGGTTTGCCAAGCGGCCTTGGTATAGCACCGTGAGACCTTTGTCAAGTTTCGTGCCATTTGGAGGTTTTGGTACTCAGCAGTTAGCCGGTAACCGTAAAGCCCTCTTTTGTTGCAGCCCAACACCCCTTCCAAAGTGGCCCAAAACCCACCAAACTCACCTCCATGCTCTCGGTCGTTCGATCACGATCGCGTGGCCGAAAACCGCACCTCATTTGGACTCTCCTAGCTCCCTCTACCCCTATAAATATGTGCTCCTCCCGGATTTTTCGCGCAGTCCAAACCCTAGCAAATTTCCCCTCTCCGCCGCCGGACGTGTCCGCCCGCGCCGGACGCGTCCGCGCGCCACGTCGCTCTGCCCAATCAGGGCTTGCCACGTCAGCTCCGCCGCCGCCCACACCACTCCTCGCGCCGCCCGTGGCACCGCCGCCTCCACCGCCCGCGCGCCAGATCCGGCCCATGAGGCCCATCCCCGCGCCGCCGCCCGGGCCCCGCCGCCGGCGCCCGCTCCCGCGCTCCTCGCGGCGCGCGGCTTTCCGCCGCCGCCGCCCCGTCGCTGGAACCCGCCGCCGCCGGCCCGCCGCATGACGAGCCCCTCTGCAAGGCCTTTCTCCGCTTGATGACCTTGACGAGCTTGGCGGCCTTCGCCCCGCGCCGCCCGCCTCGCGTCCGTCGCCGCGCGCCGCTTTCGCGTCCCGGCGCGCCGCGTCGCCGCCGCCTCCGGCAGGCGCTTCGGCCCGTCGCCGCCGCCTGGCGAACCCCTCCGCCGCAGCTCCTCCTCCGGCCCGCGCCCGCCGTCGTCGCGCCGCCTCCGGCTTCCCCGTGGCCGGAACCACCTCGCCGGAGCTCGCGGAGCTCGCCGGAGCTCCACTCCGGCCGGATCCACCGCGGGGTGGATCAGATCCACCCGCACGCCCAACCAAACGCCGTCCCCATCCCGGATCCCTCCGTCCCGGAACGCCTCCGTCCCGGGTTGACTTTTCCCGGAGGTATAAAAACTGCTAAGTCCCCCAGATCTGTGTTATTTTCGTGCATTTTCATAGCATCACATCTCCGCATCCGTGGCTCCGTTTTGGGCGTATAATATGTCAAATTGTTCGTCTCGACGAGTACATCATTTCATTCCATTGCATCATTTGCATTTGAGCTCATCTTGATGCCCGAATGCTGTTGGAAGAAGGCTTCAGATCGTTAGTTCCAGAATCTTATCAGCTCGAGCTCTTTTGTCATTTTTGCCATGATTTATGTGTGCATCCTATGGGTGTGAGCTCTACATGAATGTTGAACTTTGCCATGCCATCTTTCCATAGGTGTTGACCTTGTATTTTTGTGAGTTGTGTGCTGAGTGTATCAAGCTTGTAAAGTAGGGTAGTTGCTGTTGCTGTTTTCCTGACAGATTCTGTTATATTTTGATGCCATGTTAACATGTTTCTAGTAATCATTCTATGCATAATCTGGAGATGCTCTATAAACATGTTTTGATATACATGTCATGCTCTAACCATTCATGCCCTTGGTTTCAATTATGGCCTGCTGGAACATGTTCATTTCTTGCTCCAAAGTTGCTTGAAAATGTTTCCTGACAGATTGTTTGCATGAGATTCAATTTTCACGAGGTCGTTGTAGTTGATCCGTGTATGCTATGAACTTGCTCTTGCCATGTTTAGCTTCATAAACATGCTTTCTTACTGTTGGTTGCCTTGCCATGCCATGTATTGCTCTGTAGTGAGTGTTTGAGCTCACGAACATGCCTACTTATTGTTGTTCCTGCCATGTTCAAATCTGAAATATAACTTGCCATGTTTACATGGGTGCCATCATATTTTCCGTGCCTTTTTGGCTCATGGTCAGTAAGGGTCTTTTGATATATGCAATTAGTAGTTTCATGCCATGCCTTTGTTTGCCATGATAAGTTCCTGTAACATGTTGTTTGATAGCTCTAAACATTGCAACTTTGATGTTATTTCTACTAAAGTCTGAAATTGTTATTACTTGCGATATCTCCATGTCATTTTGAGCATGTTCTAGTTGTTTCTGGAGATAGCTCAGTGTTCATGTTTTGTTATGCTTTACGTGTACTTCATGCCCATGCCTTTTGTTATTATGTTGGGGTGCTGTAGCTTATTGTTTTGATGCTTATAAGATGCCTACTTGCTGTTTTGAATGATTGTTGCTATGACTTGTATAGTGTGTGTGTGTTGCACCGTTGCTCCGTTTTGAGTGTGCTCTATATGAAACTTGCTTGATTTTGCATGTAGCTTCATATTATCATGTTGCATCCTTGTTTTGGTGTGTTTGCTTGATGTTTGGGTGCATTTTGCATCGATGCCATGTTTAACTTGTTTTGCTCATATCTTCTAGACCGTAGCTCCAAATCTAATGAACTTTATATGTAACTTCACTAGAATTTCGTGTAGATCATCATGGTGCATCTTAACTTGCTGTTTAACAACTTGAACATAAGGTTTATTCAGTTCTGGACCTATTTCGAAAATTGCATATGAGGACTTACCGGAATTGTTATATGTTGTTCCCGGCCTCATTTAAACTTGCCTTGATGTGTTGTTCTTGTTTGCATCTTCTCTTGCCATGATTAGCTTCATGTAGCTTGGTCATGCATCATGCTTGTTGTGCATCATGTCTTGTTCATGTGTGGTGTGTTTACATTTGTTGTGTGCTTCTTCTCGATAGTTCCCGTTTCGTTGCGATCGTGAGGATTCGTTAAATCTCACGATTGGTTCGGCTTCATCCGTTCGTCTTCTTCATGGACTCGTTCTTCTTCCTTGCGGGATTTCAGGCAAGACGACCGCTACTACTGGATCTCACTACTATCATTGCTATGCTAGTTGCCTCGTTCTTTCGCTATCTTTGCGCTACCTATTACTGTTTGTCAAGCCATCCCAAATTGCCATGAACCTCTAACCTTTGACACCATTCCTATGCAAACCGTTGCTTGGCTATGTTACCGCTTTGCTCAGCCCCTCTTATAGCGTTGCTAGCTGCAGGAGAAGTTGAAGATTGCTCCATGGTGGACAGGGTTTATGTTGGGATATCACAATATCTCTTATATTATTAATGCATCTATATACTTGGTAAAGGGTGGAAGGCTCGGCCTTATGCCGGTGTTTTGTTCCCTCTTGCCGCCCTAGTTTCCGTCATACCGGTGTTATGTTCCCGGATTTTGCGTCCCTTACGCGGTCGGGTGATTTATGGGGCCCCCGACGACGGTTCGCTTTGAATAAAACTTGTCCAAGAAGGCCCAACATTGACTTTTACCATTTGCCTCACCACCACCTATTTTTCCCTTGGGAGTCGCTCTCTCGAGGGTCATCTTTATTTCAGCCCCCCCGGGCCAATGCTTGTCTAAGTGCTGGTTCAAACCGAGTAGACTGTGGGGCCCCTCGGGCAACTCGAGGTCTGGTTTTACTCGTAGGATGTCTCATCCGGTGTTGCCGAGAGCGAGATATGTGCAGCTCCTATCGGGATTGTCGGTAGCATCGGGCGGCTTTGCTGGTCTTGTTTTACCATTGTCGAAATGTCTTGATGTACGGGATTCGAGACTGATCGGGTCTTCTGGGTGAAGGTCTATTCCTTCGATGATCGCGAGAGCTTGTCATGGGCTAACTTGGGACACCCTGCGCAGGTATAAACTTTCGAGAGCCGTGCCGCGGTTATGTGGCAGATGGGAATTTGTTAATGTCCGGTTGTAGACAACTTGACACCACATCCGAATTAAAACGCATCAACCGAGTGTGTAGCCGTGATGGTCTCTTCTCGGCGGAGTCCGGGAAGTGAACACGGTTTCTGGGTTATGTTTGACGTAAGTAGGTGTTCAGGATCACCTCTTGATCATTGCTAGCTTCACGACCGTTCCGCTTGTTTCTCTTCTCGCTCTCATTTGCGTATGTTAGCCACCATATCTTGCTTAGCCGCTGCTGCAACCTCACCACTTTACCCCTTCCTTTCCTATTAAGCTTTGCTAGTCTTGATACCCATGGTAATGGGATTCTTTGAGTCCTCGTGGCTCACGGATACTTCCACAACCAGTTTGCGGTGCCTATGTTAATGAAAGCAGGTGACTCAACCAAGCTCAAGGAGGAGCTTGATGAAGATCTTGCCCTTTGTGTTGTTTCGTTCTAGTTGATCAGTAGTGGAGCCCAGTTGGGGTCGATTGGGGACCGTTTGTCGCATTTGTGGTTCTTCTTTTATTTTGGTTCCGTAGTCGGACCTTGATTGTATCTGGATGATGTAATGCTTTATTCATGTAATTGTGTGAAGTGGCGATTGTAAGCCAACTATGTACCTCTTTCCCTTATGTATTACTTGGGATGTGTGAAGATTACCTCACTTGCGACATTGCTTTCAATGCGGTTATGCCTCTAAGTCGTGCTTCGACACGTGGGAGATATAGCCGCATCGAGGGCATCACATCAGTTTGAAATGTGTTGTCTTAATGTAGTAAAAGAGAGCAGAGGCGAGAACATGGGATTGTATCGATATGATCAATTGGTTGGTTGCTTGCCTTGCGGGTCCATGGACTGGTAATGCTCCTCGTTTGGGTACTCACGATACTCCTCGGGTGCAGAACCTGCCACAGAGAGCACCGATATACAATCATCACCAAACAATGTGCAATAATATGATGCATGTAGGAGATATGGCAAAATGAGTGTATTGGGCTAATGCAACTAAAAGCAGATGGGTTTGAACCATTTTGAATCAAAGATTCAAGTTCCAAGAAAATATATGGCCCTTAAATGTGTTTTAGCTTGTTCTGCACTAAACAGCAGGTTAACTTGCTTAAACATGCATGAAACCAGTACTGATGGATAGATTGGATTTTTCTGATCATTTTTCATATATAACACTTTGCATTTGGTGCTACAGATTAATTTCTATGTATTTTTTGAAGTTTGTAGTATTTTCTAGAATTTCCTGTATAAGAATAATTCTAGTAATTAAATTATTGTGTCAGCTTTGCGTTAGGGTGACATCAGCAGTCAACGGGGACGGTCCAGGTCAAACCTGACAAGTGGCTCCCGCGTGTCAGTGTCATTAGTCTAACTAATTAATTAGTACTAACCATAGGTTAATTAGCACGGTTGGGCCCCACCTGTCATTGACCCAGGGAGGTCAAACTGGGCCCACCCGTGGTCAAACACGGTCAGCGGGGTCAAACTCGCCGGCGTTTAGCCGCAGGTGAGGCCAAACGCAGCGGGGTGGTGCGGGTTTTGTGCTCCGACGACCGAAAAGGCGGCGGAGGGTACCTACGTGATGCTAGGGACGAGCCGCATCCAATGGTGGTGGTGGTTGGGCTCAGAGTCGCCGGAAACTGCGCCGGCGACTACCTTGGCGTCTGCCGGAGCTCGGGCTCGTCCCTAGGAGGCACGACGAGGAGCGTGGTGTGGTGCAACGGCCTCCTAGGGGTGCGGTGAGGTTAGCGGGGAGGGTGGCGTCGCCATTGCGTGGCCGGAGTCACGTCGGCGACGAGCTCGGCGGCGGCGCATGCGGGTGAGCTACATGCAGTTGCTACGGGGCTCGAGAGATAGAACGGAGAGGATAGGGAGGGGCAGAAGCTCACGGCAAAGACGATGAGTTGGGCGGCATAGTCGGGGACGAATTGCTGCGACGGTGACGGTGAAGGGGATCTCCGGCGATGGTCGACGAAGACAGGGTCGGTGGAGGCAGTGCTGAGCGTGCGAGCGCTCGAGGCTCGGCTTGCTCGGCGTAGCGGACGAAGGTGGAGCTTGTGGACACAGTGGAGCAGCGCGTGGACGACGGTGGGCGCGGCTACGGTGGCGTGACGCCGGCAGCTGCTTCGGCCATGGCGAGAGAGGGCGAGGGAGAGAGGCAGGGGGCACGTGAGGTGTCCACGGGGTCAGGGCGGTGCCGCGGAGATGTTTCGAGTCGTCGCGCGGGCAAGGGCAGGCAGGCAGGGAGGTGCGTGGCAACGTCGGCGGCGTCGCGGTGTCCCTCCTCTGCATACTGGCAGAGGTAGGTGGTGACTGGCACGAGCCAGGTGGGTCGGCCCAGTCAGGTAAGTGCCCTCCTGGCCTTTCTCTCTCTCTCTCTCTCCTTTTTCATTTAATTTGCTTTTTAAATTTTCTATAAATGTTGGGCTTTATTAGAAGTACTAAAACATTTCCACAAATCCTGCAAATAATTGTGGTCCCTGTTGGGATTATTCCTAACAGCCCTCACTTAAATCCAGAATTATTTGGGCATTTGAATTATTTTATAGCATTTAAATGCCCAAATGCAAATAGATAAAGAATTGATCCAGCGACCTTACGTGTCCTAGAAAAATGTGAACCACTTTTGGCAACGGTTCTGAACTAAGACAAAAATGATGGAAATTTTAGAAGGGCATTTCAGGATCATTGAAAACACTTTTAGTAAACCCTAGGTGGTTTCAGAGGGGGCTGGGGGTTCTGTCATCCCCATTTCAAGTTTCTGATGAATGGTAAACATGATGCAACACTCTAGTGCATGAACTAGCTAGGGTGTGACAACTCACCCCCACTCAGAAAAATCTTGTCCCGAGATTTAGGATCCTCCAGAAAGAAGGCGGGATACTCAAGTCGAAGAAGATCCTCCCTTTCCCAGTTTGCTTCTTTCTCAGAATGGTGCGACCATTCAACCTTGAGAAACTTGATATTATGATGTCGAGTGGTACGCTCGGCGTGATCGAGGATACGAACGGGGTACTCTTGATACGTGAGATTATCTTGAAGATCAAGCGTTTCGTGGTCCACTCCACGGATAGGATCCGAGAAGCAACACCTGAGTTGAGAAACGTGGAAAACATTGTGGACTCTGGAGAGATGCGGAGGTAGTTCCAATTGGTAGGCAACTTCTCCTTGTTTGGCAAGAATGTGAAATGGTCCAATGTAGCGAGGAGCCAACTTGCCTTTCATACCGAAATGATGGGTTCCCTTCAGAGGAGTAACCCGAAGGTAAGCCTTCTCGTCAACCTCAAAAGTCATAGCCTTATGTTTTCGGTCATATTGGTTCTTTTGACGAGATTGGGCTGTTTTCAACTTTTCACGAACGATGTGAACTTGCTCTTCTGCTTCCTGGATCATATCCGGGCCAAAGAATTGTCTTTCCCCAGTTTCTGACCAGTTAAGAGGCGTTCAACACCTTCGTCCATAGAGAACTTCAAAAGGGGCTTTACCCAAGCTAGATTGTTAGCTGTTGTTATAAGCAAATTCGGCAAATGGAAGGCATTTCTCCCAATCCATTCCGAATGAGATAACAGAAGCTCGAAGCATGTCTTCTAGAATCTGGTTGACGCGTTCTACTTGACCACTTGATTGAGGGTGAAAGGCGGTGCTAAAGGAGAGGTGGGTTCCCATAGCGTTTTGGAAACTTTCCCAAAATCGAGACGTGAAGAAACTTCCTTGATTCAAGTTCATTTCCAAAGGAACACCATGGAGGGACACTATTCAGGAGATATACAAGTCTGCTAGCTGGCTAGCAGTTATACTCTCGAGAACAGGCAAGAAATGGGCTACATTGGAAAGACGATTGACAATGATAAAGATAGCATTATTCCGTCTCTTGGTCCTGGGAAAACCGGTGATGAAATCCATACCAATTTACCCCATTTCCATTCAGGAATAGCTAAGGGTTGAAGGGTGCCAGCAGGCCATTGATGCTCTGCTGTTACACGATGACAGATGTCGCAATTAGCAACAAATTGAACGATGTCTCTCTTCATCCTAGTCCACCAGAACCTCTGGCGTAGGTCCTGATACATCTTGGTACTACCGGGATGAATGGTGAGAGGAGATTCATGAGCCTCCTTAAGGATCAGCTGTCGTAGATGCTGGTTCTTGGGAACCACTAGATGGTTCTCAAAGTACACAACACCATGATCATTTGTGGAGAAACATTTAGCATCTCCACTAGCAATGTTCTCCTTGATCCGGGATATCCCTTTATCTCGCCTTTGGGCAGCGATGATTTGATCCGTAAGAGTAGGTTTCGCCACCAAGGTGGAAAGGAATCCTTGAGGAACAATGTGAAGGTTAAGCTTCCGAAATTCCTCATGAAGAAGCGGTTGACTTTGTTGTAATATCAGATAGTTACAATAAGATTTACGACTTAGTGCATCAGCCATGACATTGGCTTTTCCTGGGGTGTAAGTTATCCCTAAGTCGAAATCTATGATCAACTCGACCCAACGTGTTTGCCTGAGATTCAAGTCCGGTTGGGTGAATATATACTTCAGACTTTGGCGATCGGTGAAGATTTCGCAACGATTACCGAGAAGGTAATGTCGCCAGGTTTTGAGTGCATGGACTACAGCTGCAAGCTCTAGATCATGTGTAGGATAATTTTCCTCATGTGTGTGCAATTGTCGTGAAGCATAAGCAATTACGTGACGATCTTGCATGATAATGCAACCTAGTCGTTGTCGCGAGGCGTCGCAATAGATAACAAAGTCCTTATAGAAGTCTGGTGGTACCAGTACGGGAGCGGATGTCAGGCATCTTTTCAGTTCCTGAAAGTTGTGCTCACACTGTGGGGTCCACTCAAACTTTTTATATTTCTTGAGGAGTTCAATTAGAGGTTTAGCAACTTTGGAGAAGTTCTCGACAAAGCGGCGACAATAGCTCGCTAAGCCAAGGAAACTCCGAACTTGCTTGACCGATTCAGGTGGAGTCCAATTAAGAACGGCTTGAACTCGCTCGGGATTGACAGCAAAACCCTTACCAGAGATTACATGGCCTAGATAGGTCACTTCTGGCAACCAAAATTCACATTTAGAAAATTTGGCATAAAGGCGATGCTCTCGAAGTTTCAACAACACTAGCCTTAGATGCTCGGCATGTTCTTCCTCATTCTTGGAGTAGATGAGTATATTATCAAGGTAAACCACGGCGAATTTATCCAAGTACTCCATGAAGATTGATTTCATTAACCGAGAGAAAGTGGTCCAATTAAGAACGGCTTGAACTCGCTCGAGATTGATAGCAATACCCTTACCAGAGATTACATGGCCTAGATAAGTCACTTCTGGCAACCAAAATTCACATTTAGAAATTTTGGCATAAAGGCGATGCTCTCGAAGTTTCATCAACACTAGCCTTAGATGCTCAGCATATTCTTCCTCATTCTTGGAGTAGATGAGTATAATCATCGAGGTAAACCACGACGAATTTATCCAAGTACTCCATGAAGATTGAGTTCATTAACCGAGAGAAAGTGGATGGGGCGTTGGTTAAACCTAAGGACATGACGGTGTACTCGTATTGGCCATAATGAGTAACAAAGGCTGTTTTGGGAATGTCCCCGTTCTTGATTTTGATTTGATGGTAGCCCAACCTCAAATCCATCTTAGAAAAGACTGAGGATCCAGCAAGCTAATCATACAGGTCGTTGCTCCTAGGGAGCGAATACTTGTTCTTTATTGTGACCAAGTTGACGGGTTGATAATCTACAACCATCCGATCCGTACCATCCTTCTTCTTGATGAAGAGGATGGAACAAGCCCATGGAGACGAACTATGACGGATGAAACCCTTTTTCAAGGACTCATCAAGTTGTTTCTTAAGCTCGGCTAGTTCTAGTGGTGCCATCTTAATTATAGGGTCTTCTAGAAATTGGGACAGTTCCTGGAATAAGATCTATCACGAACTCGACAACTTTGTCAGGTGGAACACATGGCAATTCTTCTGGAAAGACATCCGGAAAGTCACGGACTACCGGAACGTCTTCGAGGTCTGGCAAAGGACTGACATTTAGAGAATATAGATGTCGCTTAGCTACTCAGCTCAAGACATTGACTATCTCTCCCGATGGACGTGTAAGTTGAACGGTCCCAAAGAAGCAATCAATCTTGGCATGATGGGCTGACATCCAATCCATACCCAAGATGATATTAATATCCGAGGATTTGAGAGATATTAATGATGCAAGGAAAACAAGTTTGTCGACCTGAATTTCATTCCCATGGCTTACTCTAGAGGTTTGCCATCTAGAACCAGGAGTAGAAATTTCCATGGTGGAAGGCATGTCACAAAATGCGGTGTTATGCAAACGAGCATAGTTTTTGGATATGAACGAATGAGATGCTCCAGTACCGAAAAGAACACATGCCGGATGGGAATTAACAAGGAGCATACCGAGAATGACGTTAGGATCCTACTGAGCCTCGTCAGCTAAGACACAGTTCACATGGCCACGTGCAGTGGTGGCCGGCAATGCGTAGTACACCTTCCATGTTGGCTTGCCACGGCCAACAGCCTTTCCAGACTGGTTGGGGTTGGTCTGGGGACACTCTCGCATGTAGTGGCCCGGTTCTCCACACTTGAAACATGTCACAGTGCTGGTGCGTGTAGGAGCATTGTTGGTTGGTCCACCATAGAGCTTGGCTGGTGCATACTGTTGAGCTGGGCGAGGCACCAGATAGGATGGCCTCGGTGTGAACCTGGGTGGCAGGGCAGTGTTAGGCACCCACACCCGACGCTTCTGAGAGCCAGAACCGGATGAGGAACCAGTGTCACGGCCATGCTTGTGTGTTGCTTCGAAATCAGTCTGACCTGTCTCGGCACTGATGGCCTTGTTCACAAGCTTCTAGAAGGAAGTGCATTCGTGCAGACGGAGATCACGGCGAAGCTCGGGGCTAAGTCCCTTGCGGAACCTTGCCTGCTTCTTGGCATCGGTGGAAACTTCCTCAGTTGCATAGCATGCTAGGTTACCGAACTCCCTGCTGTATGCATCCACAGAGAGTCTACCTTGGGTGAAGCTGCAGAACTCCTCACGCTTACGATCCATAAGACCTTAGGAATGTGATGTTCGTAAAGCTTCTTGAATTTTGCCCAAGTAGTGACCTGGCCAGGTGGCGCATGGCCTCATAATTCTCCCACGAGGTGGCGGGGCCTTCAAGATGATAGGCAGCAAAAGTGACCTTATCAGCCTCAGTTACGAGTGTAGATTGTAGCTTGTGGGTAATGCTGCGAGTCCAATCATCGGCGTCGACGGGCTCGACGGAGTGATAGAAAGTGGGTGGATGTAACTTGATGAAGTCACTAAGCGACACCAAGTTATTCCTCTGATGCAGAGCTGTGTTCTGTTCGATGTGCTCCAACAAACAGTTGGTCTCCTGCTTGTTCCTCTCAGCCTCCAGCATGACCTCAGCCAGAGAAGGTGGATGAGGCAGGTTCGCATCCCTAGCTCCACTGCCTTCGGCCTGCTCCGGGGGATCAGGGTTGTTGCGGGTGTTGACCATCCTAGGAAAACAGGACAATGGTTTAGTCCAGAATGATAAGATTCTGACCAAAAATGCAGAATGTAAGGGATAACTCGGAATGCAAGATGATCGTCCGTATGACATGGTAAATACAGAAACTGCTACATTTATTCCATCGTCATACACACCATACAAGGTTTAGTACAAGATCAAACGGAGTACAACTGCGGTGAAAGGAAGATTACATCTCATCGGAGGCATTCCAAGCTCCTATACATTATTTTTCTACACCTCCGGAAAGTGGTACACACTTAGTCATATCCCACGAGTCACGCTAGACGGTGGATGATATAATTGTTACAATACTAGTTGTGCTGCCATCAGCTCAGACATTTCCGTAGTAATCTTCATTGAGATTACCCTCATGTCTTGGGAGCTGGACGTGATCATGTGGAAACAGTCAATCTTGTGGAGCCTGCGGTCCATAAGGACTTGGGTGTGGCCTGGGTCCAACAAACAGCAGCAGACGAGGTCCACGGGGAGGAGTGATGCCCCCTACATCACACCAATCCATACGATCCGACAGAGTAGACCGCACGGGGTACAGACCTCGCATATCCATATACCGAGCCTGCACAGCAGGTGCAAACCGAGTCAAAGAGGCCCAGTGATCAGACCGGGAGTTGAAAAGCTCCAATCACAAGGCATGATTTTCATGGTCCTTATCCTCAAGCATCTGTGCGGTGGTGCAGAGTAGCGAGTCCTCATGACAAGAGTCGGTGTAAATAGCTACGAATAACCTTCTGCCTCGGGAGGGACGCTGGCATATAGCGGAAGTCAGTGTTCCGAAGCAAGGCAGTTCTAGCATGCATAATAGTCATCATCGAATAAGCAGCGTCCTGCACGGACATCTTGATGGTAACCCCAAGTCCATATGAGCAATGGAGGGGTTCAGTGGATCCATGATAGCAAGGGAATATCCTGACGGTGCAATGATATTGGCTTTGATTGAAATCTCTATACTACTCCTCAACGGTGTACTCGGGAGAACATCGGTAACCAGTCTCGATCATTACGCGGACCAACATAGCAATATGGCCAAGTATATCGAGGCACCGAATCAGACGAACAACTTGATTCTGGGTGCGGGAGGCCATCTCAAGCACGATGTAATGCAAAGGCATTATAATTTCTAGCAGAAATTGGATAGCATAACGGCTGTAAATGCTCAAAAAAGATGTTGAGACACTTTGCAAAGGATTGCATAGACACTCGACAACATCATATCAAGGTTCTGGGTCCATCTTATCAACATAACAGGGTAGTAGAACTGAACTAGGCTTGTATCCATCAAACCTATAAGGTACTACTGATTAGTAACACGTGAACATGATAGAGAGAAGAGATCCTAATCCTTAACCCTCGGTGGAAGAATAGACTGACTCAGATCAGAATGCCATGAGGTAAAGGAGTAAAAAGAACCTTACGTTCCATCCCACAATCAATTCCCCTACATATAACTAAAGCATTTCTAGACTCAACATCGACCAGTTTGGCTTGGAGAACCTACAGGCAGTCCGGCTCTGATGCCAATGCTGTCAGGACCCCGACTCGTGCCACATCGATCTAGCATGTAACACCTAATATCACTTTGCGGCCTCACGCACGGTATTCCCACGGGTGTCGCCTTACCTTGTCCGGGACCGTTTGCGCCTTTTGGCACACGTATATGATAGTGTTGCTAGCAACCATATGAGAAGGAGCCCGGGCTGACATGGCTAGTCATGAACCCAAAGTGGCACTAACTTACAGGGACAGGCATACATGACCCAGCAACGAACGTGTCGGTCATCAGCGAGTGAATCCGGGCTGTAGCACTCGGCTAGCAGGAATTCGGAAACCGGGCTGTAGCGGGCTAACAGGACTCCGGTATTCATCATGTGACATTTCCCCGAAGGGACAGACATAGGAATGAAGAAGGACACATGCCGGCCAGCCTAAGTGTTCTGGAGCAGTAGCAAGCTACCATGGCTCAGTGGAGGCACTAGGAGACATTTCCCGGTAAGAGAGGCTACCAAAGATAAACAACTAGATAGTCAGATCCAACACATACCAAGTATTTCAATCATACACACAATATGCTCGATATGTGCAAATACAACATGGCATTACAACATGACTCTACAACTCAAGTACTTTATTTAAAGGCTCAGTGAGCCATACATATCATACACACAAGTACGGGTCACATGACCCAGCATTCAAGTCATACAAACGTACAAGCCAACAGCGGAAGTAACTTGTCTAAGCACAGACAACTAGGAAATAAAGGAGGCTTGGGAAAGCCTGACTATACTACACGGTCCATCGTGAGATTAGGATCACCACCTGGGCTCCAGCCTACTCGTCGACATCGACGTCTATCAAGAACCCATCAGAAGGGGTTGTTGCGTCTTCTGTAAAATGTAAATTAAGCAACATGAGTACAAAGGTACTCAGCAAGACTTACATCAGATCCTACATACATGCACATTATCAAGAAGGGATGGTGGGGTTTGCAGCAAGCCAGCTTTGACTCTTGGCTAAGCTATCTTACGAGACTCCAACTTGAAATTGTTTTGCACACTCGAGGTTAGTGCACACCACTTCAATACACTACCGAGGATCCACCTCCGTCATCCTACGGAAGAGCCATCCTCGGCACTCACGCTTATATTGAGGCTTTTAGTAGTATCAATTTACTTGTTTATGAACTGTATAGGCAACCAAGTAGTACTTTACCGCGGACGCGGCTATTCGAATAGATGATGTTAACCCTGCAGGGGTGTACTTCTTCATACATGTTTCCACCACTTTGCGCCCCGCACACCGACATGTGCTCGGCGGACTTCAGCTTAAAGCCGACGTGGGTGTAGACCATGACCTACCTAAACACCTACGTCTCTAGTCCAGGTTTATCGCCTATTCAGGTTCCATCTACATGGAGTCCGGCCGAGGTTTCCACATACGGCCCCGAACGATGTGTACAGGGTTCCGAGACACCTAACGGGTGCCCGGCGTACTCGGCCACGTACCTACCGCATCATAGCCCACCCCGCGGGTCTGTGCTGTCCACGGCCTCCAGTAAGCTACAAACACCAGAAACTACTTGCAACTCCTGGAAAGAGGACTAGGGTGGATAAGAAGTCGAGCGGGGTCATATTTCAGGGCCCAACTTATGGTAGTAGGTGAATCTTAAATCACACATACAGATCTCAGTGCTTAACGACGGTTCCAATGAAACAACCCACCATGTACTCCTACATGGCCTCTCATCGATACCTTTATGAAATCGTGTTTGACGCATCACTCTCATTACCGACATGATCATTTCACTCTAGCCCATCACCCAGATGAACCAGACCTGACACGACTCTAAGCATAGCAGGCATAGCAAGGTAGGAACAACACATACACATGGGTCAATCAACTCCTACACATGCTAGTGGGTTTCATCTAGTTACTGTGGCAATGACAGGTCATGCAGAGGAAATGGGTTCAACTACCATAACACACAGCAGTTTGAAACGCGTTGTCTTAATGTAGTAAAAGAGAGCAGAGGCGAGAACATGGGATTGTATCGATGTGATCAATTGGTTGGTTGCTTGCCTTGCGAGTCCGTGGACTGGTAATGCTCCTTGTTTGGGTACTCACGATACTCCTCGGGGGCAGAACCTGCCGCAGAGAGCACCGATATACAATCATCACCAAACAATGTGCAAAAATATGATGCATGCATGAGACATGGCAAAATGAGTGTATTGGGCAAATGCAACTAAAACCAGATGGGTTTGAACCATTTTGAATCAAAGATTCAAGTTCCAAGCCCTTACATGGCCCTTAATAGTGCTTATCTTGTTCTGCACTAGACAGCAGGTTAACTTGCTTAAACATGCATGAAACCAGTACAGATGGATAGATTGGATTTTTTTGATCATTTTTCATATATAACACTTTGCATTTGGAGCTACATATTAATTTCTATGAATTTTTGAAGTTTGTAGTATTTTCTGGAATTTCCTGTATAAGAATAATTCTAGTAATTAAATTATTGCGTCAGCTTTGCATTAGGGTGACGTCAGCAGTCAACGGGGACGGTCCAGGTCAAACCTGACCAGTGGGTCCCGCGTGTCAGTGTCATTAGTCTAACTAATTAATTAGTACAAACCATAGGTTAATTAGCAAGGCTGGGCCCCACTTGTCATTGACCCAAGGAGGTCAAACTAGGCCCACTCGTGGTCAAACATGGTCAGCCGGGTCAAACTCGTCGGCGTTTAGCCGCCGGTGAGGCCAAAAGCGGCGGGGTGGTGCGTGTTTTGTTCTCCGGCGACCAAAAAGGCGGCGGAGGGCACGTACGTGATGCTAGAGACGAGCCGCATCCAGTGGTGGTGGTGGTGCTTGGGCTCGGAGTCACCGGCGACGACCTTGGCGGCTGCCGGAGCTCGGGTGGGCTCGTGCTCGTCGCTAGGAGGCACGGCAAGGAGCGTGGAGTAGTGCTACGGCTTCCTGGGGGTGCGCTGAGGTTAGCGGGAAGGGTGGTGTGGCCGTTGCATGGCCGGAGTCACGTCGGCGACAAGCTTGGTGGCCGCACGTGCAGGTGAGCTACGTGCAGTCGCTACGGGGCTCGAGAGAGAGGACGGATAGGATAGGGAGGGGCAGAAGCTCACGGCGAAGATGATGATCTGGGCGGCGCGGTCAGGGACGAACTGCTGCGACGGTGACGGCGAAGGTGATCTCCGACGATGGTCGATGAAGACGGGGTCGGTGGAGGCGGGGCAGAGCGTGCGAGCGCTCGGGGCCTGGCTAGCTCGGCGTAGCGGATGAAGGCGGAGCTTGTGGACACGCTGGAGCGGTGCGTGGATGCCGGTGGGCGCGGCTACGGCGGCGGGACGGTGGCGGCTGCTTCGGCCATGGCGAGAGAGGGCGAAGGAGAGAGGCGGGGGCATGTGAGGTTTCCACGGGGTCAGGGCGGCGCCGCGGAGACGTTTCGAGGCGTCGCGCTGGCGCGGGCAAGTGCATGCAGGCAGGGAGGTGCGTGGCGACGTCGCCGGCGTTGCGGTGTCTCTCCTCTGCCTACTGGCAGAGATAGGTGGTGACTTCCACGGGCCAGGTGGGCCGCTCCAGCCAGGTAAGTGGCCTCCTGGCCTTTCTTTCTCTCTCCTTTTTCATTAAATTTGCTTTTCTAATTTTCTGTAAATGTTGGGCTTTCTTAAAAATACTAAAACGTTTCCAAAAATCCTGCAAATAATTGTGGGTTCTGTTGGGATTATTCCTAACAGCCCTCACTTAAATCCTGAATTATTTGGGCATTTGAATTAGTTTATAGCATTTAAATGCCCAAATGCAGATGGATAAAGAATTAATCCTGTGACCTTATGTGTGCTTGAAAAATGTGAACCAGTTTCGTCAAAAGTTCTGGACCAAGACAAAAATGATGGACATTTTAGAAGGGCATTTGAGGATCATTGAAAATATTTTTAGTAAACCCTACACTACAGGAATCTGCTACTTTGCCGTCGCCACGGCGGACGGCAAAGGCGCGAAGGCGAGACGCAAAGACCTTTGCCGTCACCATGAGCAACAAAAGGTGACGGCAAAGTAGGGGCGGCTAAGAGTTGCGTTGCCGTCTGCCGGGAAGTCGACGGCAAGGGTCCTTGCCATCGAGAACGGACAGCAAAGAAGATGGGCGGCAATAAATGTGTTGTTACTCCGTTAGGTGGTTAACGGCAGGCCTTTTGCGTCCATTGCGGACGGCAAAGCCTTTGCCGTCACCATCAGAAACAAACCGACCAAATTGGTGACCTCCGAGGAACATAGTTTCCTGCCATGTGCCCTCTTTGCCGTCCGCTGCTGATGGCAAAGAGCCCTTTGCCGTCGGTGGCACACGGCAAAGAGCCTGCATATTGTCTCTTTTTTCTATTTTTTTTTAATCCAACAATTTTCACAGCAAATATATATGACATATATAGATATATTTAACAGCAAACACATCACATATCAAAGTTTCATCAACATAGCAAACTTTCATCAAGTTCCATCCATATACATTGTTCCATCCATACACATTGTTCCATACACATTGTTCCATCCATACACATTGTTCCATATACATATTACATAGCAAAGTTTCATCAACATAGCAATTTCTATCATAGCAAGCTAGATACAATGCAAAGTTTTAGCAAAGAAAAAGCAAGCACTCCATCATAGCAAGCTAGCTTCCATGAAGTGAGTGAAATCTGCAAAATGGTAAATAAGAAAGTTAGAAATAGGTGAATAGAACAAGAAGAAGACTAGAACAAGAAGTATATGTCATTTATGAGCTAACTTAGGTGAAATGGATCATATATGAGCTAACTAAGATGAATGGGTTGTTCATGAGCTAACTTCGGTGAAATGGATCATTTATGAGCTAACTTAGTTGAAATGGGTCATTTATGAGCTAACTAAGGTGAAGGGCATCGTTTTTGAGCTAAGTAAGGTGAAATGGATCGTTTTTGAGCTAACTTAGGTGAAATGGATCATTTATGAGCTTTTATGAGCTAACTTAGTTGAAATGGGTCGTTTATGACCTAACTTAGGTGAAATGGATCATTTAAGAGCTAGTTTAGGTGAAATGGGTCATTTTGGAGCTAACCTAGGTGAAATGGGTCATTTTGGAGCTAACCTAGGTGAAATGGGTCATTTTAAAGCTAACATAGGTAAAATGGATCATTTACGAGCTAATCTACTAAAATGGGTCATTTTAGAGCTAACTTGGATAAATTGGATCACTTGTAAGCTAACTAAGGTAAAATGAGTCATATTAGAGCTAACTTAGGTAAAATGGATCGTTTATGAGCTAACTAAGTTAATTATGCAATTTTTGACATAAGTAAGCTTATTAAGTCATTTTGAAGGAAAGGAAGCTAACTCTAGGTCATTATGGTAAGCATATTGGAGGAAATAAAGCCAAGTCTAAGTCTAGAGAAACTTACCGCGATCAGGGAGGTGTAGGAGCGGGCTGGCTCGTGACGGTAGCTGGAGAAGGATCGTGCGATACGTTTCTGGAGTTAAGCTGCACCAAAGATCATTTCCAATGTCTCGTTAGCATTATGACACTCAAATGCTAAGACTAGCAAGTAATGTCCATTCAAATTAAACTCACCGTGCTCCCAGGAGCAATCACTGGCATCGGCGGAGCGGTCTGACCGGACTTCTCGCACACAGACTGCACATTTGGTTTTCACAATAGAGTCATACTAGTTAGTAATGAGACTCAAATGTTAAGACTAGCAAGTAACCTGCAGAAGAAACTTACCACAAGGAGCTCATACATGGCCCTTGCCTGCATGTCATTCCGTGCCCTCTCCTCCAACATCTTTGTCGTCCTCTCCTCCAACTCCCGCTGCCTCTCCGCTGCCTCCGCCAGAAGTTTCTCCGCTCTATCTCTCTCACTCTGTATAGCAGCCTGCAACACCACTCACATGACCATTTGTAATCATTGATGGAAGCGCACACAATGTAATGGAGAAAGATAGCTGAATATGTATAACTAACCTTTATGGCGAGTTGGACTGGCCGTTCACGAGGCCTTATCTCAGGAGCAGAGCTCGACTAGCGTGCCTTGATCTCCGGGAGAGTGCTAGGACAACGGATAAGTCCATCTCCCATGGCTATGGAGCCATGGGACCTCCCGCCACCAGATATCATGAGCAACATCAGTATCAATGGGACCACGGCTCAAAGTTAAAGTCCTCCCTTTCCTCGCCTTCCCCGATCTCTATATTGCACGAGCTTTTGTGGGCGGAGATGTTGGTGAAGTTCTTTGGATCATTGAGGTCAGACGCAGAGAATGCCTTGACTTTCTTGTAAGAGCCAGTGTGGGCCATGGCATACAGGTCGTACACCTCTGGCACCTTATCCGCCTTATTGTAGCGTGCCTGAAAGAGAGAAACAAAGTAAATTAGTAATGAAAGGGCTAAAGCTAGCATGATGAATGAATTGCATGAATCATGAAGCAAACCACATACCCAGTTCCGCCCGTACTGAAATAAGTTGGAGCTGCTTGGTGGTGTGGCACACCTTCCATTTGGGCACGTTTGTCCTTGGCCTCGTTGTGGGTGGCCAGCCATTCTTTTGAGCACCACCCATCGACCAACACCTCCCAACAATCCATCCGATCCGCACACCATCTTTGAGGGGCCTAAGTTAGCAAATAGAAACTTCAGCGCTACGGCTATGAATTACTAAATAAAGGAATTAAGTACAAGGTCTTAAGAATTACCTTCATGTACTGCTCCTTACTCAAGAAAATATCGCGGCAATCCTGCTTGGACTTCTTGATACCACGGTCGGCGTACTAGTCTCGAACAGACTGCACCCGAGCCTCATTCCGTAAGTTCTGAAGTAGGCGCTTGCACTCCTTCTGGATAACATTTGCCACTGCCTCCTTGTATCCCTCCTCACACCTGTAGAATGTCTGCAATCAAATGAGACAATGTTGATTAGTACAATTAATAACTAGCTAGTTGAAGATTTTTAATTGTGTAAAGGAGAAATTACCTAGAACTTTCTGATCACCATGTCTGCCCTTGTCTTGCACAAGACACCGTCGATAATCTCACCCGGTGGGGCCGGGGCAGCCAAGTAGTCCTCCCAACTCAATCCAACCTCTGGAAGCTGACCCTCACTAGGCAACATGACAAACCCCGGAAAGTTTTGCCGAATCAGAACTCCAAGGACAGAGTTGGGCCGGCGGACACTTTCATGGTGGTCCCAACCCCTGCAGCATGACAAGGCCAACGCATTAGTTATTTGAAGAAACGTGAATGAAGAAGGTACAAAAAGATTAAATGCACTTACCTCTCCCTATCAGGGAAAATCAACCACCTCTGCTCGCGGGTCGCCGGCACGGACGGGAGCCGTGTAGCACCACGCTGTAGACGTTGGCCCCTCCTCCCCTCCTCCCGAAGGCGAGTCGGCTCCCGCCATCATCAGCATGGCCACTCGGCTCCCCACCATCATCAGCATGGCCACTCGGCTCCTCAGGCTGACCCGACCAAGTACCCCATCCAGACGTGTGCTCCTCCGGGGTCTCGTGGGCCCAACTCGAGGGCGAAGGCCCGTCGATCCGAGGCTCGTGGGCAAGACCCGTGGACCGGAGGCTCGTGGACCGAGTCCGTGTAGCCTCCTCCTCAGACGAGTCCACCCTAGCGATCACGTGCTCGGGTGAAACAGTGGGGGGCGGCGAGGAAGGCGCCAGAAGAGCCACCCTACCTCCTCTCCCGCGACCACGTGCTCCACCTCGGCCCTTCTTCTTACCTCGTCCCTGCTGGGCACCGCGGTCAGCGAAGAAGGGCGCGGTGTCGCCATCTTGTCCAGAACGCTTCGGCGGAGAGGTGCGTGTGGAATGGAAGACCTCACACTCACGCTAGCGAAGAAGGGGCCTCGGCGCTCCCGACCAGCGCCCACCATCCATCAACACCTGCCATGACAAAGAATAAACGAAATTAGTACAACATAAAAAAAAGTACAACATAAACAACTGCATATTTAAAACTACCCGATCAACACAATTATATATGATGTTTTTCATAACCAAATCGAAAAATATATGACCTAACTAATAATTCACAAATATATGACCCCGTCGGCCTCTCGAAGGCCAAAGAACACCTTTTCGGGAGGTGTCGGGGTCGGGTGTCGGTCGGTGTCGGGTGCCGTGTCGGGTCGGGTCGGGTCTTGGGGTCGGGTGTCGGGTCGGGTGCCGTGTCGGTGTAGGGGTCGGGTGTCGGGTCAGGCTCGGGTCGTGGTGTCGGTGTCGGGTCGGGGGGTCGGGGTCTCGGGTCGGGTGTCGGGTCAGTCTTTGGGTCGGGTCGAGGTGTCGTGTCGGTGTTGGGGTCGGGGTGTCGGTGTCGGGGTCGGGGTGCCGTGTCGGTGTCGGGTCGGGGTGTCGGGTCAAGCTCGGGGTCGGGTGCTGGTCGGGTCGGGTGCCATGTCGGTGTCGGGTCGGGGTGTCGGGTCAGGCTCTGGGTCGGGGTGTCGGTGTCGAGGTCGGGTCGGGGTGTCGGGTCGGGTGTGATCGGGTCTCGGGGTCAGGTGTCGGGTGGGGTGCGGGTCGGGTCTGGGTGCCGTGTCGGTGTCGGGTCGGGTGTCGGGTCAGGCTCGGGGTCGGGGGTGTCGGTGTCGGGTCGGGGTCGGGGTGTCGGGGTCGGGGTCTCGGGGTCGGGGTGTCATGTCGGGGTGCCGGGTCGGGGTCTTTTTTCCTTTTCTTCTTCTTCCTCTTCTTCCTTTTCTTCCTTTTTCCTTCTTCTTCTTCTTCTTCTTCTTCTTCTTCTTCTTCTTCTTCCTCCTTTCCTTTTTCCTCTTCTTCTTCTCCTCTCCTGTTTTTTTCTTCTTCTTCTTCCTCTTCTTCTTTTTTTCTTCTCCTCCTCTTCTTCTTCTTCATTTCCTTTTTCCTCTTCTTCTTCACCTCCTCTCCTGTTTTTTTCTTCTTCTTCTTCTTCCTCTTCTTCTTTTTTCTTCTCCTCCTCCTCTTCTTCTTCTTCCTTTCCTTTTTCCTCTTCTTCTTCTCCTCCTCTCCTGTTTTTTTCTTCTTCTTCTTCCTCTTCTTCTTTTTTCTTCTCCTCCTCCTCCTCTTCTTCTTCCTTTCCTTTTTCATCTTCTTCTTCTCCTCCTCTCATCTTTTTTTCTTCTTCTTCTTCCTCTTCTTCTTTTTTCTTCTCCTCCTCCTCTTCTTCTTCTTCCTTTCCTTTTTCCTCTTCTTCTTCTCCTCCTCTCCTATTTTTTTCTTCTTCTTCTTCCTCTTCTTCTTTTTTCTTCTCCTCCTCCTCTTCTTCTTCTTCCTTTCCTTTTTCCTCTTCTTCTTCTCCTCCTCTCCAGTTTTTTTTCTTCTTCTTCTTCCTCTTCTTCTTTTTTCTTCTCGTCCTCCTCTTCTTCTTCTTCCTTTCCTTTTTCCTCTTCTTCTTCTCCTCCTCTCCTATTTTTTCTTCTTCTTCTTCCTCTTCTTCCTTTTTCTTCTCCTCCTCCTCTTCTTCTTCTTCCTTTCCTTTTTCCACTTCTTCTTCTCCTCCTCTCCTATTTTTTTCTTCTTCTTCTTTTTCTTTCCTAAAACTGAACTAAACCTAAAACTAAACCTGAATCTAATCTAAACATAAACCTAAAACTAAAAAAACAGAAAAAAAAAGGAAAAACTAAATCCAAACCTAAAACTAAACGAAAACTAAACCTAAACCTAAAACTAAACCTAAAACAAAAATTAAAACTAAATCTAAACTAAACATAAACTTAAAACTAAAAAAAAAAAAAGAGAGGTAGAGCTCACCAGGCCGGTGGAGGAGGTGGCGGTGGAGGAGGCGGCTGAGGCGGCGCCGTCCCGAGGCGGGGCTGCTGGGGGGCAGGCGAGGCGGTGACTGGCGAGGCAGGTTGACGGGCGGGTGGCGGTGGAGCGGCGGCGCGGGAGGGCATGGGGTCGTGGGGTTGGAGGCTGGGGCGCTGTGTCGGGCGGGTCGGGCGACAGGCGACAGGACGGGCGGTGGAGCGACGGCGCCGGCGGCGGGCGCTGGGGGCGGGTCGTCGGGGGCACTGGGCGACGGGGCGCGGGCGGCGGGCGGTGGCGGTGGTGCGGCAGCGCGGCGAGTGGTGGGGCGGCGGGGCGGTGCGACCGGCAGCGGCGAGTGGTGGGGCGGCGCGCGTGTGTGGGAGGGAAACAGAGAGAGAGAGGGGGTGGGGTGCGCCGGCCGTTAGCTAGGTACGTTTAATCTTTGCCGTCCGCCACCTTTGCCGTCCGTTAATGTGCGCTTTGCCGTCAGCTAGCGGACAGCAAAGAGGGGGGGCGTTAAGTATTTTTTAACCAGCTCCTCAGTGGGGCCCCCTCCCTCTTTGCCGTCCGCTAGCGGACGGCAAAGATTCTTTATCGTCGGCTAGCAGACGGCAAAGAACAGGCTGATGGCAAAGGCTTTCTTTGCCATCAGCTAGTTCTTTGCCGTCTGCTTTCAGGTAGCTGATGGCAAAGAGCTTCTTTGCCGTCCGCTAGCTGACGGCAAAGAGCTGGCAGATGGCAAAGTAGCTGATTCCAGTAGTGCTGGTTGGTTTCGGAGGGGGCTGGGGGTTCTGTCATCCCCATTTCAAGTTTCTGATGAATGATAAACATGATGCAACACTCTAGTGCATAAACTAGCTAGGGTGTGACAAGTTCGCACTTCATATACCAAAGTCCTTACAAAAACCGACATGTCCACCTTCTTGGTAAGCATTGGCCGCCCAAGTGTTTCGTTCTTTTTTCTTTCCATGTTGTTTCGCATGATTCACTGTGTTGATCTAACTATTTGGGTATGTCTTCTTGTTTCCAAACAGAGAATTCCTAGGGCAACGAGGGAGTCGTTCAATAATCCGGGCGACAGCGGCCAAGTTTCTCTTACCATGCAAAGCCTTGGTGTGAATGAACCTACTCAATATACCGTAAGTACAAAGGATGGTCGCATGATGATTGATGTTAAAGGATGGTCAAGGTTCAAATCTAAATCATATCTTGCAATAGGACATGATCTCAAAATCGAACTTTCTCGGCAAGGAGAGCTGGTCCAAATCAATTTTGAAATTCTTCAATAGTAGCACGCAACTGCCGAACTGATCTATCCTACGAGAGATTTTGATGTAATAATCTGGCATGGTGAAACAAGAGTCCTGTGTGTATAAGCAATACGACAGTATTATTTATCACATGGTATATCGTTGATAGAATTGCAACTCTCATTGCTGGTTAGGAACTGTCGTTCGATTTCATTCCAACAGCTGTCGTGCTTTATTCAATTTTGTGTCTTCGCCATGCGACAACATCTAAAACCAGCGCCGTATCGATCGCTTGCAATATGAAAAGCGCTAAGATGGAACACATGGGCCCCCAAACATGAAGGGTGGGCATGCGGCCCAAAGTCCAAAACTGTGAGCCTGTCTGAGTATTATATTCTAAGCTGAACCCCCATAATGCCCGTGCGTTGCAAATAACATCAAGATGCACTTGTATGAGTATTTTATCTTACGAGAGAAAAGTATGAACGTAGGAAGGCCTTATTTGCAAATGTGGAGAGGTGTGTGGGTACCCTTTTGCAAAATTGTCATAGTTTCCTTCCTATCCATCAGATATAAATCGGTCGGCCTATATTGCAGGATGGCAGGCACACCATCATCACCAACTCGTCTATACTGTGTTAAAAACAACTCTGTTTTTTATAATTATATATGTTATATATATGTAACGCCCCGGATCCGATGCGCCAGGTGTCTGCCAGTTATTCGCCATCATTGCCATGTCATTTGCTTGCGTGTTGCATATTATCATGTCATCATGTGCATCTCATTTTACATACGTGTGCGTCTCATGCATCCGAGCATTTCCCCCGTTGTCCGTTTTGCAATCCGGCACTCCTATGTCCTTCGGCGTTCCCCTTTTGTCTCCTGTTGTGAGTGGGTGTTAAACATTCTCGGAATGGACCGAGGTTTGTCAAGAGGCCTTGGTACACCACCAGTAGACCGCCTGTCAAGTTTCGTGCCATTTGGAGGTCGTTTGATACTCCAACGGTTAACCGGGTAACCGTAAAAGCCTCTTTTGTATTGCAGCCCAACACCCCTCCAAAGTGTCCCAAAACCCAGCAAACTCCCCTCTATGCTCTCGGTCATTCGATCACTATCGTGTGGGCGAAAACCGCTCCTCATTTGGACTCTCCTAGCTCCCTCTATCTATAAATAGGTCCTCCACCTCCGAATTTCACGGAAGATTCCTCCCGCAGCCAATCCGCCGCCGCCACTGTCTCTCGCCACACGCCACCGCCATGCGCAGCAAGCCCGCAGATGGGCCCGCCCAGCCCATCCGGCGCCGCCCGCGCCGACACGCCCGCCGCCGCCCAGCTCCGCCGCCGCCCGTGCGCGGCCCGACCGCCATCCGCCGCCCAGCCGGATCCGCCCCGCGCCATCCCCGCCGACCCGCGCCTCCACCGCGTCCTCGCGTTGTCCCCTCGCATCCTCCGCGGATCCCGCGTCCCCGCGCACCCCCGCCGTTGCCAGAGCACCGTTGTAGCTCGCCGGAGTTCCTCTCCGGTGGGATCCGGAGAGGATGGACCAGATCCACCAGTCCCCGATCCAAACGCCCGTGCCCCGTCCCGGATCTCGTCGTCTCGTTTTTGTCGGTATAAAATTCCAATGTCCCTGTTATTTTGACATTATCATGCGATGTTCATCGCATCAGAACTTGCTGCATACTGCTCCGTTTCGTGCGTGTAATATGTCAAATTGTTCGCCTCGAGGAGTACATCATTTCATTCCATTGCATCATGTTTATTTGAGTCCATCTTGCTTCCTGAATCATCGTTGCAAGAGTGCTAATTGATGTTAATCTGCTGAAACTGTTATAACTTGGTGATTTGTCATTTTTGTGGCACTTGATGTGTGCCTCTTATGAGCATGAGCTCTACTTGTGTTTTGATCTATGTCATGCCATATTCACATAGGTGCAATCCATGTATTTTTGTGAGTTGTGTGCTGAGTGCATCAAGCTTGCTAAGTAGGGTACTTGATGTTGCTGTTTTGCTAGACTGATTCTGTTATATTTTGTTGCTATGTAAACCTGCTGCTACAAGTCATTTTATGCATAATCTGGAGATGTTCACTAAGGATGTTTTGTTATACATGTCACGCTCTATCCATACATGCCCCTGGTTGCAACTATAGCCTGCTGTAACATGTTTTAATCTTGCTCTCAAGTTGCTAAATAATGTTGCTGTCAGTCTGATTAACTTTAAGTTCAGTTTTGCCATGTGTGTTGCTAGTGATCCATGCACCCTATGAACTTGTTCGTGCCATGTATAGCTTCATAAACATGTATTATTACTGTTGGTTGCCTTGCCATGCCATGTATTGCTCTGTGGTGAGTGGTTCAAGCTCACCAACGTGCCTACTTATTGTTGTTCCTGCCATGTATGAATCTGACATATCTTTTGCCATGTTTACATGGGTGCCATCATATTTTCTGTGCCTTTTTGGCTTATGGTCAGTAAAGGACATTTGTTCTATGCAATCAGTATATTCATGTCATGCATTTGTTTGCCATGTTAAGTTCATGTAACATGTTGTTTGATAGCTCTAAACATTGCAACCTAATGTTATTTCTGCAAAGTTTGAAACTGTTAATATATGCAATCTTGCCATGTGTGTTTGAGCATGTTCTAGTGATTTCCGGAGTTAGCTCAGTGTTCATGTTTTGTCATGCTTTACCTGTACTTCATGCCCATGCCTTTTGTTTTCACATTGGGATGTTGTAGCTTGTTGTTTTGATGCTTGCAATATGCCTAGTTGCTGTTTTGGACAACTTGTCCTTTAAACTTGTATAGTGTATGTGTTGAACCGTTGCTCCGTTTTGAGTTTGCTCTATATGAAACTTGCTTGATTTTGCATTTAGCTTCATATTATCATGTTGCATCCATGTTTGGGAGTGTTTTCTTGATGTTTGCATGCATTTTGCACCAATGCCATGTTTAACTTGTTTTGCTCATATCTTCTAGGCCGTAGCTTCGAACTAAATGAACTTTATATGTAACTTGACTAGTATCTCGTGTAGATCATCCTGGTGCATCTTAAATTGCTGTTTAACAACTTGAACATAAGGTTTATTCAGATCTGTACCAATTTCTAAATTTGCATATGAGGACTTACCGGAATTGTTATACGTTGTTTCCGGCCTCATTTAAACTTGCTTTGATGTGTTGCTCTTGTATGCATCATCTCTTGTCATGAGTAGCTCCATGTAGCTTTGTCATGCATCATGCTTGTTATGCATCATGCCTTGTTCTTGTGTGGTGTGTTTACCATGTTGTGTGCTTCTTCTCGATAGTTCCCGTTTTCGTTGCGATCGTGAGGATTCAAACGTCTACGCTTGGTTCGTCTTCGTGGCTTCATCTTCTTCATGGACTCGTTCTTCTTCCTAGCGAGATTTCTGGCAAGATGACCGCTACCCTGGATCTCACTACTATCATTGCTATGCTAGTTGCTTCGTTCTATCACTTTGCTGCGCTACCTACCATTTGCTCTTCAAGCCTCCCAAATTGCCATGAACCTCTAACCTTTGTCACCCTTCCTAGCAAACCGTTGTTTGGCTATGTTACCGCTTTGCTCAGCCCCTCTTATAGCGTTGTTAGTTGCAGGTGAATTTGAAGATTGCTCCATGGTGGACAGGATTTTGTTGGGATATCACAATATCTCTTATTTAATTAATGCATCTATATATTTGGTAAAGGGTGGAAGGCTCGGCCTTATGCCTGGTGTTTGTTCCACTCTTGCCGCCCTAGTTTCCGTCATACCGGTGTTATGTTCCCGGATTTTGCGTTCCTTATGCGGTCGGGTGATTTATGGGACCCCCTTGACGGTTCGCTTTGAATAAAATTCCTCCAGCAAGGCCCAACCTTGGTTTTACCATTTGCCTCACCACCACCTACCTTTCCCTTGGGAGTAATTAACCCAAGGGTCATCTTTATTATAGCCCCCCCGGGCCAATGCTTGTCTAAGTGTTGGTCCAAACTAGAGCACCATGCGGGACCATCCCTTGGCAACTTGGGTTTGATCGGTACATGTACGCTTAGCTTATCCGGTGTTGCCCTGAGAACGAGATATGTGCAGCTCCTATCGGGATTGTCGGTGCATCGGGCGGTCTTGCTGGACTTGTTTTACCATTGTCGAAATGTCTTGTAAACCGGGATTCCGAGACTGATCGGGTCTTCCTGGGAGAAGGTATATCCTTCGTTGATCGCGAGAGCTTATCATGGGCTAAGTTGGGACACCCCTGCAGGGTATAAACTTTCGAGAGCCGTGCCTGCGGTTATGTGGCAGATGGGAATTTGTTAATGTCCGGTTGTAGATAACTTGACACCAGATCCAAATTAAAACGCATGAACCGCGTGTGTAGCCGTGATGGTCTCTTCTCGGCGGAGTCTGGGAAGTGAACACGGTTTCTGGGTTATGTTTGACGTAAGTAGGTGTTCAGGATCACCTCTTGATCATTGCTAGCTTCACGACCGTTCCTTTGCTTCTCTTCTCGCTCTCATTTGCGTATGTTAGCCACCATATATGCTTAGTCGCTGCTGCAACCTCACCACTTATCCATTCCTTACCCATTAAGCTTTGCTAGTCTTGATACCCATGGTAATGGGATTGCTGAGTCCTCGTGGCTCACAGATTACTACAACAACAGTTGCAGGTACAGGTTATGCGATGATCATGACGCGAGAGAGATGTTACTTGTTTTGGAGTTTCTTCTTCTGCTTCTTCTTCGGTCAGGGGATAGGTTCCAGGTCGGCAGCCTGGGCTAGTAGGGTGGATGTCGTTTGAGTTTATGTTTGTGTTTCATCCGTAGTCGGATGTTGGTCTTATGTATGATGTATTGTTGTATTCTTGTGGCATGTATGCCTCTTGTATGTATCCCCATCTATTTATGTAATGTTGATGTAATGATATCCACCTTGCAAAAGCGTTTCCATATGCGGGTCTATCCTTGGTGGGACCTTTGAGTTCCTTTTGGATAGGGTCGCATATTGGGCGTGACAATATATTCCCCTTGATTTTTCTTATGTATAAAGTTTTGATATAAAAGATTTGTATATTTATTTACAGAGGGAGTATCTCTCAGTCAAAAATATATTTTTGTGTAACTTGTTACTACTGTCTTTCTACTTCCTTTCGCTGATATGTGGGGCATCCGGCAACGGGGTCCACATGCCATATGCACAAATTAGAGTGCACAACTGCCCGGTAGACACACCCCGGTCATAGCGCTGCAGTAATGCCCAATGAGCCGTCAAATCAGAACCCCCCCCCCCTTTCTAGCTTTAGCGGTAAGCTAGACGGACGAAGCGGCAATATTTCACTAGGCCTGAATTCCCTTCTCCCTCGTCTGCTTGTTCAGAGAAAACACCCTCTCGGCGATTGCATAGGGTTTTCTCATGGAGAACCAGGTACGAATTCTTCATCCATCCCTCATAAATCCAAGTCCCTTGGTCGCGGGTAATCCTAGGATGGCAGCCGCCGCCGTTGATGCATTTTTCTTCCTACTGAATCTAGTGTGTTTCTTTGCAGTGCCGAAAGTGCGATGACCCTATAGGTTTCTGCTCCCTCGGCGAGACGCCACACTTGTTCCTTCTCATCCTAACACATGATTTTAAAACACGCACAGTATGTTCCTAGAATCCTCTTTTCTATCCGGTAGGGTGGGTTTTTTTTAACACGCTGTCGACTAATTTGGAAATTTGGATTGCTATATTTGGATAAAAGGTACTACCAGTACGATGGTCAACACTGACATGAAGGAGGAAGTTATTTATAGATTTGGGTAGGGAATACATTGTGTTCTCATATTATTTTTCCTGCAGTGCATTATTTGCTCTGCCAAAACACATGTACTCAAGATGCTTGGCCTTGCCATAACTAAATACACCAGTTTAATGGTCACAGTGAAGACAAGCCATGGATATAAGTTCCAGGTTGGGTTCATGATCCAAGAAGATCGCTGCTTTTTTTATGGCCAAACATGGATAATCTTTCTCAAGTGTTACGGAATGAAAGTTGGCGCACAAATGTTGATGGAAATAGCAGAACCTGGTCTCATCTTCACTGCGATCTTCCACCCCGACGTCGTTCCAATTGTTCATCCATGTTAGTTTTGTATCTGGTTCTTGCTTGTTGCCTAGATTACTTCTTAATCCACCTATTCTGTCTAACTAATCACAATTTAACTTTAGAAGTAGCAAAGAATCTATCACGAAGAAGCTACTTCTAACTAATACTTATAATTGGTGACACGTGTAGGTTTTTTCATAGTTAAGCAGGCTGCTCGTTTGTTATTTTGTAACTACTCGGCTGTTACTGATGGCACTGAAGTTGACTGGGACGACATCCACAAGTTCCTACAGTTTATTGATCATCTTGAGGTCCTTGTGGGGCGTTTCAATGGTGGAAGGCCACGTGGGATATGTGTCCATTGCTGCACTCGTTGAATAGGTCCAACTATGTCGAGAAACTTATGGTACGAGCTGTTTTCTGTTATATATGTTGTTCATAAACTATTGCTTATACACAGTTTTACAGCTGTGATCTTCTTGAAATAGAAACTGCCTAGTTCTATTGTTCCTATACAGATGCCTGACCATGGCCTGGTCAGACTTGCACTTCGTCACAACTTGATGTTTATGTCCACCTACTCCATTCCCCTTGGAGGTGAAAAGATACTTATTCATGGGTGGTCTCAAATAATGAAGGCTCGTCCATCTTGGAGAATAGGACAGAAGATTATGTTCCTGCTTTTCCATGGCTCTAAATTGACTATCCTGTTTATTGACCACATTGCGAGATGAAGCCACTTTCAGAAGGTTGTGGATGCGCAGGGTGGTGCATGTGCCTTGTCCTGGGGCTTGGCGGCCTCACCCTTGGTTAACTGTAGGCAAAGTAGCACTGTTCGAGGCGTGCTTTATACGGTTGAACCTGTATAAGTACTCATACTGCTTTCAGCTATGGTTGTTAAGTGCCCCTGCTTGTTTCAGTTAAGGTTGTTAAGTACTCCTGCTGCTTTTACAGTCTGTCATGTTTCTTCAGTCCTGTCTTCCTCCAGCCGCCAAAACCAAACCAGCACCGGCGGGGCACGCATCGCCGCCCCACTGTCTCCTAAATCGTCAACGCCGACGTCCGAGGCCTCGCCATCGTCCTCCGTGTGCTTTGGTGCACTCGCTGCAGCGTCGCCCTCTCACGTTGTCAACATGATCAACAAACAACAGGAATCGTCAGAAGTACGTGGAGAGGATGACAATACGGGCCCACCATGTCAGTGTATGGAAAAATAAAATGCTTCCTCCTAGTGTTTTCCTGACATCTGGGACCCACGACATTGTGAGCGTATATAGTCAATAGACAAGAGAACAACACAAGATAGGCTGACACCTAGGACATAGCTGCTCGAGCAGTATTTTTTTATTATTGTTGAGACGGAGCAGGGTTTGAACTGGGTTGTGGCCCGTCTAGCCCAAGCTTATATTTTATGTTCACCATGTGACCAGCCCAGCTATTTTTCCTTTGTGAAGATGAGCCCAGTTTATTTTTCTGAAGAATACCCAATCCAGGCCTATTTATTTTTCTACGCCCTGATGGGCTGCAACTCTTTCAAGATGCCTGCAAATCTTGAAAGTAATATGAAATGGGTTGTAAATATAAAAACAGATGACAAATTGGCAATTACTTTATAATTTCTGGATTTTTTCACATTTTCAGATTCCTATTTCACTGGGCATTAACCTAATTAAAATATATCTTAAAAGTACTTTAAATCTGGCTCGACATTTTGGTATTAAAAATAGTTTGGAACCCACAGAAATATGCGAAATTGGCCCTGGCCAACCAAAAAAACGGACTCCAATAAATTTCATAAGAAATCGCAATGAGCTATATATAAATTATTAAAAAAAAGTGGGAATGGTCTGACTTATGGGCCTATTGAGTTGACGCGTATGCAAGATTGTTTTTAGTTATTATATACGTCAACAAAAAATTCTAGCAGACGTAATCGTTGGATGTCAATCCAACGGCCGTCGTGTTTCTTCAATCTCTAATCTTCTTGCTCCAGCCGCCAAATCCAGCGCCGGCGGGACCGCCTGCTCCCGCCTCCCGTGCAGGCCTCACCACCCCCTACTACTCCCATGGTTGGCCAGGGCATCCCTCTACTCACCCACACCCCCTGTTATTCTGCGGCGACGGCAGCCTCACACCGCAGCCAAACCAGTGAACCCTCGTACTCCTCTCCGCGTGGGCATCCACTGCCACATCTTCCCCAACTCCATGTCGTCCCCTTCCTAGGCCTCGCCATCGTCCATCGCCCTAGTGCCCTCGGCGCGGCATGGTCAATGTGGTTAAGGAATGACTTCCCTCGGAAGAGTACTATCGTGGAGAGGCTGACAGCTGGGTCCATGGCAGCCGCAAGGAAGTGCCTCCTTATTATGCAGAAAATAATTATTCCTCCACCTGACAGCAGGGACCCACTGGACGGGCCACCGTATTTGGCGAACAAAACATTTCTCCCGGCTGCTGGGACCCACCGAACGGGCCACCATATTTCACGAAAAAAATGTTCGCCCCGCTGTCAGCTCAGACCCACCGGATGTGCCTCCTTATTACGCACAAAAAAATGAATACTCCCCCTGCTAGTTGGGACTCACCTTGGTGGGAGGCTGACTTGTGGGCCTACTAAGTTGACAGGGACGGAGTGATTTGTCAACTTAGTCAATATGAATGATTCTAGCTCCAGTGACCATACGATGTCTATCCAACGCATGTAGTGCTTCTTCAACCTCTGGTCGTCTTGCTCCAGCCGCCCAAAGCAGCGCCGGTCTGGCCGCATGCTCCTGCCTCCCATGGCCAGCTGTGTTGCCACGGAGGCCTCACCGCCCCCTACTACCCCCACCGATGGCCAAGCCATCCCTCTACTCACCCAGACCCCCTGTTATTTTGCGGTGACGGTAGCCTCACACCGCAGCCAAACCAGTGAACCCTCGTACTCCTCTCCGCGTGGGCATCCAATGATGCGTCTTACCTGGCTCTGCGTCATCCCCTTCCTAGGCCTCGCCTTCGTCCACTGCCTTGGTGCTCTCATCACGGCGTGGTCAATGTGGTCAACGACCGACTTCCGTCGGAAAAGTACTGTACGTGGAGAGGCTGACAGCTGGGTCCACGGCGGCCGCAAGGAAGTGCCTCCTTATTACACGGAAAATAATTATTCCTGCACCTGACAGCGGGGACCCACCGGACGGGCCACCGTATTTTGCGAAAAAAATGTTTCCCCCCTGACTGCTGGGACCTACCAGCTACATCTTCGCACACAAGGAAGTGCATCCGGGCAAAAAAAAAACGATTCGCCCACCTGACTGCTGGGACCCACCAGCTACATCTTCGCACACAAGGAAGTGCCTGACAGTCGGGACCCACCTGGTCGAAGCGTACATACTGTTGTCATTCTGGTCGCGAACGTGTATGTACATACAGGTCGATGTAGAGGCGCGCACATGTCGTAGAAGAGGCGCGCACGTAGCATGTACACGTACGTACACCGGCCAGGGTGCAAGAAAGTAAATACGGCCACGTACGTACATACGGGCGGGGTCTCGAACACCTACTCACGCGTACGTACAGCCAGGGCTTGTGTACATGGCTGGGTCGGAACGGAGAAACTGCGTCATCGTGGTGTTCATGGGGAGTCAACGGAATGCGTCGTATTCATCGAGAGGAAACGGAACGCGTGGGAGCCAACCGGCTTGGATGGAACAGCCGATGGAAACGAGGCCTGGCGTACCACAGAACGGAGGAAATGGCCTTTCCTACCTCTTGAGCAGTGCGTTGGATTTCCCTGAAGAGGAGAGGATGATGCAGCAAAGTAGCGTAAGTATTTCCCTTAGTTTTTGAGAACCAAGGTATCAATCCAGTAGGAGACCACGCACAAGTCCCTCGTACCTACACAAAACGATAGCTACTCGCAACCAACACGATTAGGGTTTGTCAATCCCTTCACGGCCACTTACGAGAGTGATATCTGATAGAGATGATAAATAATATTTTTGGTATTTTTGATAGATAGATGCAAAGTGAAAAGTAAAAGGCAAAGTAAAAAAACAAAGCAAGTAAATAAAGCGATAGAGATTGATATGATGAGAATAGACCCGGGAGCTATAGGTTTCACTAGTGGCTTCTCTCAAGAGCATAGATATTCTACGGTGGGTGAACAAATTACTGTTGAGCAATTGAAAGAATTGAGCATAATTATGAGTATATCTAGGTAATGATCATGTATATAGGCATCACGTCCGAGACAAGTAGATCGAAACGATTCTGCATCTACTACTATTACTCCACTCATCGACCGCTATCCAGCATGCATCTAGAGTATTAAGTTAAAAACAGAGTAATGTCTTAAGCAAGATGACATGATGTAGAGGGATAAGTTCATGCAATATGATAAAAAAAACCATCTTGTTATCCTCGATGGCAACAATATAATACGTGCCTTGCAACCCTTTCTGTCACTGGGTAAGGACACCGCAAGATCGAACCCAAAGCTAAGCACTTCTCCCATTGCAAGAACTACCAATCTAGTTGGCCAAACCAAAAAGGATAATTCAAAGAGACTTGCAAAGATAACTCTATCATACATAAAAGAATTCAGAGAAGATTCAAATATTTTCCATAGATAAGTGGGATCATAAACCCACAATTCATCGGTCTCAACAAATACACCGTAAAATTAAGATTATATCGAATAGATCTCCACGAGAGAGGGGGAGAACATTGTATTGAGATCCAAAAAGAGAGAAGAAGCCATCTAGCTACTAGCTATGGACCCGAAGGTCTGATGTAAACTACTCACACTTCATCGGAGGGGCTATGGTATTGATGTAGAAGCCCTCCATGGTGGATGCCCCTCTGGCGGAGCTCCGGAACAGGCCCCAAGATGGGATCTCGTGGAGACAGAAGGTTGTGGCGGTGGAATTAGGTTTTTGGCTCCTCGTCTGACCGATTGGGGATACGAAGGTATATATAGGAGGAAGGAGTACGTTGGTGGAGCAACAGGGGGGCCACGAGGTAGGGGGGCACGCCCTCCACCCTTGTGACCGCCTCTGGCACTTCTTGGAGTAGGGTCCAAGTCTCCTGGATCACGTTCGGTGAGAAAATCACGTTCCCGAAGGTTTCATTCCGTTTGGACTCCGTTTGATATTCTATTTCTTCGAAACACTAAAATAGGCACAAAAAAAACAATTCTGGGCTGGGCCTCCGGTTATTAGGTTACTCCCAAAAATAATACAAAAGTGGAAAATAAAGCCCAATATAGTCCAAAATAGTAGATAAAGTAGCATGGAGCAATCAAAAATTATAGATACGTTGGAGACGTATCAAGCATCCCCAAGCTTAATTCCTGCTCGTCCTCGAGTAGGTAAATGATAAAAAAAGAATTTTTGATGTGGAGTGATACTTTGGCATAATTTCAATGTAAATCTTCTTAATTGTGATATGAATATTCAGATCCAAAAGATTCAAGACGAAAGTTCATATTGACATAAAGTAATAATACTTCAAGCATACTAATCAAAGCAATCATGCCTTCTCAAAATAACATGGCCAAAGAAAGTTATCCCTACAAAATCATATAGTCTGGCTATGCTCCATCTTCCCCACATAAAATATTTAAATCATGCACAACCCCGATGACAAGCCAAGTAATTGTTTCATACTTATGACATTCTCAAAACTTTTTCAATCTTCACGCAATACATGAGCGTGAGCCATGGATATAGCACTATGTGGAATAGAATGGTGGTTGTGGAGAAGACAAAAAGGAGGGAAGATAGTCTCACATCAACTAGGCGTATCAAAGGGCTATGGAGATGCCCATCAATAGATATCAATGTGAGTGAGTAGGGATTGCCATGCAACGGATGCACTAGAGCTATAAGTATATGAAAGCTCTACAAAAGAAACTAAGTGGGTGTGCATCCAACTTGCTTGCTCACGAAGACCTAGGTGTCGGTGTACTAAGGTAGGGGGTACCTCAGTACCCCAACTTGTGCACGGGCAGTTGCAGCTCCCCGCGGCAGGATCCACCAAACGCTTGCCGGAGATCATCCCTGCTCCATACCAAGCCATTCAAGAACAAAGTGTACAAGACAGAAGCTCGAGACCCCGGCAAGAGGAGCTTGCCGGGAAGGCCGTTCCAGGCTCAAGATTACGTCATTCACGCAAGGCCCGGGCGAGAGGAGCTCGCCGGGGAGACTAGAAGACTATATCACAGAAGACACGCCTTGGCGCCATACGCGTCTCGGGGAGGGCCCGGGGAGCGACAAGTTACAAGCCCGACAAACTCCCGGGCCCGGCAAGATCAAGACCCCGGCAAGGTACTTGCTGGGAGAGCCGCGCTGCGTGCCCGCACTCCAGCTCATCTGCCCACGCGTCGCCTTCAGCCCTCTCCAGAGACGCGTGGCGGGTGGCTGGGCTGCATGAGGGGTGCGGTGGCACTCCACGGTGGTGGCTCCATCGCCGTGGCAAACGGAGACGCAAGGGCGGAGCTTTTGGGGCGGCGGCGACGGGCATTTAATGCTCTTGTCCCCTCTGTCAAAAGTAGGTAGAATCCACTGTTCAAGCACTGTAGCTGCACTGTTCCCGCACTGTTCCAACTACCACCTCTTTTACGTTTTTACCCTCTCTCCTACGTTGACACCTGTCGGTGACCCCTTGCCCTATAAAAGGAGGCCCATGCACAACGTAGAGGAGGTTCCGATCATTCGCCACTCTCGCGGGGGTTCGACTCATTTGCAACTCCCACGCTCGGGTAGCTACCGCTGTAGCTCTTCAAGCTCCCGTGGCACAATACAACACAATGCAGAAGTAGGGTTTTACGCGACCATCGCGGCCGGCTGGGTAAAATCGCACAAGACGCGCGCAAGACCGCCGATCCGCTCTCCGCGATCCTCCGCCTCGCACGAACACTCGAAGGGCCGCCCCGCGGCCCCATAGGTGTCGTCCCTCCATCGCGCACGACATCTCTGGCGCGCCAGGTAGGGGGCGTCGAGGTTGTGCGGACCTGATCCGGCGTTCGCACGGCTGCGTTCTTCATCAACCTCTCCAACATCGTCAGCAACTTCATCGACAACTGCACCATGGCCCCGAAGCCGAGAACTTCGAGGGTCGCAGACCCGTCTGCATCTCAACCGCCGCCACCGGAACCAACGGCGGGCGGAGGAGACGCCGGCGGAAGGGTGGACACCGATGAGGGCGCTCGCGGTGCCACCAGATCCAGGGGCAGGACGGAGGGCCGCGCCTCGATCTCCGTGGATCTGCATCCATCCCTGCACAACAACCCAGCAGCGCCGTTCCGCGAGAGGTGGAATCCGCATGCTGGGGCAAGAACAAGCAGGGGGCTCGCGGGATGCTCCGGACTGCTGTCCATGCATGAGCAAAGCGAAAGAGGTCGAGGCAGGATTCTGCTCCTCCTAACGTTGCTAGGAGTCCGAGTATAACCAACCCCTCGCACCGCTCGCTCCCGCTCCCCTCGGCTCCGGCAAGCGCCTATCCCTGGAGCGCTACGATGTCGTCGAGGACGCGCCATCGAGCTCTAAGTCCGGCAAGGACGGCTCTGGTGCTCCCTCCGACAAGCGTACCTCCTCGGGGCGCAGTAAGCCCGGTGAGGACAAGCTCTGGTGCTCGTTCCGGCAAACACGCCTCCCCGGAGTGCTGTGCTGCCGTCGAGGACGCGCCACCGAGCTCCCCAGACAAGCGCAAAGAAACAAGAAAAAGAAAAGCTAAGTCGCTCGTGCCTTCGTGCAGAGCACTTCTTGATTCCATGCTTTTACTTGTTATATCCCTCGTACACTCGTCCTTTGTGCGCGGAGCCTGTGGCGCCGAGGAGCTCGCTGTGAATAGCCGCACCCTTATCTTGCTTCGAGCACACTCAACGAAGTTAAAAAGTGAGCGCGACCAGCCGGCGCCCTTGTTTCGTTTCGAGTCATTCAGCAAGTTAAGCGCGTCGCGAACTAGACACGGCAAGGTTGCTTGCGGAAGCGACGCCACCAGCGGGCTGCCGATGTCCCAAGACTCAGCAAAGCGCGTTAAGCGTTACCGCAAGTTCCCTAGAAGCGAGGGGTGGAAGTGCACAAAAGGCGTAAGGTAGAGGGTGTAACGTGGCAAGCCTTGCCGTGAGGTGTCCTCCGTATGAGAGACTTGAGCGCGAGAGGAGCCAAGTCGTGGCCCAGTTGCGTGCTTGTTTTGTTTCTGAGTCCGCTCAACAAACACAAGTGTGCTGCTGCACCCTTATCTTGCTTCCGAGCCAGCTCAGCAAGTTAAGCGTCGCAACTGGCCCGGCAAGGTTGCTTGCCGGAAGCAACACCGCCAGCGGGCTGTCCCGCGGCAAGCGTGTTCGCCCCGGCAAGCTCCCCGAGAGCGTAGAGTACAAACATACGAAGGGCAAAGCTCGGCATCGTATTGCATAGTCAAGATTTATATACACATGCGTATACATAAAGCTGTTGCATAGCTACCTCAGCTATGTTCATGACTGAAATTGCAGCAACAAGGAGGAACCAAAAAGACCACACCAGCACCTGGAACCCGGCAAGCCAGGGTCGCCGGGGGCTGCGAGTGCCAAGGTTCTTCCTCGGCACGCCAGCCTCGCTGGGGGCTGCGAGCGCCAAGATTCGTCTCCGCAAGTCGAGTTCTTTGGGGCTGATGTCGATAAGTTTTTCCATCCCTCGTCATGCATCCTCTTATGGACCGGGAGATGCGGGGTGTCACATCCCTGGTCTTGTTATGCACTAGGCTAGACCTCATCTGAGCATCATGTTTAAATTTTTGAAACCTGAACTGAGGAATTTTGGAAGCCTCAAAAACTTAAATAAAAGAAGGGCAAAAACCCTAAAAAAATCTCATTCATTGCTCCAAAATGCTCTTCTTAAATGTTTGATAATTTTTGGTAGGGGTTCTGGCCCCAACCAAAATATTGAACATTTTTAAGGAATTATTTTTGGGACTTTGGATTTAATTCATTAGCTATTTGAATTTGAATTATATTCATATAATTAGAATATAATTTCAAATACCCCTGAAATATTTTATAAGCTTTTGGAAGAGTCCATCTAGCAATATAAAATATTCAGAGGAGCTTTTGGCATTGTTTGAATTATTTTAAATTCAAAACAGTGGCAAAATAAATTAAATAAAACAAAACAGAAATAAAAGACAGAGGAGAGAAACCTTACTGACTTACATGCAGCCCACCACTGGCCGGCCCAGCCAAGCGGCGTGCCAGCCCGCCTCCCTCCTCTGTCGTCTTCGTCCTCGGCAGAGGGAGGTGTGGAGGCCTTGCGCTGCCCACCGCGCCCACGCCACCTCTCTCCCCGCTGCCCTTCCCTCCTCGCTCGATGCCCTGACGACGCCACGCCTCTCCCCTGCTCTCTCTCACTCTCCCTCGGCTCTTTCCTCCTCCCCTCGCTCTCTCTCTCACACGGCCGAACACCACCCTCGCTGCCGTTCGCCATAGCAGCCGCCTCCGCCACCCCTCGCTTCCCCGATTAGCCCAGAGGCTCGCCTCGACCTCCTCTTCCTCCCCACCGCTCCACGGGTCTCGGAAGCCTCGCATCGCCGCCACGTCGCTGTTCCCCTCCTCGGGCTCCGACCACCGTCGCCGTCGATTCGCCGCCTCCAAGGCCCCCGAGCCCGCTAACCATCCTGCAGCTCGCGGTGAGCCATCGTCCGATTCCCTTGCCCCTGCTGTCCCTAGCCTTCTGTAGCTGCCGCCCCCTTGAGCTCCGAAGCTCGACGCCGCCGGCGATGTCGCCGTCGTGGCCACGGTCACCGTAGCGCCCAACCGAGCACACTATCGTGCTCCACACCTCACTAGGAGCACGTAGCACGCACCAACACCTCCCCTAACGCCCTGAACGCCGATTCCGACCGCACCCGAACTCCGGCCGCCGCTCGCGAGCTCGCCGTCGACGATACAGGCCACCTCAGGCACGGCCACCACCACCATTCGACGCGCGGGAGCAAGGGCTCTCCAACGAGCCCAAGCACAGCCTCGCCCGTGCTCTCAGAAGCGATCTCAAGATCGCGCCGCTGTCTCGGGCCTCCCGGCGTCATGTCGCGGTGGGTTTGACCCACCTTGACCACGGCAGGAACCCCCTGCATCCCTGACAAGTGGGCCCAGCCCTGTGGCTAATTAGGATTAGCGCTAATTACCGATAGTCAAGCCTCGACATCGACGGTGGGCCCGGCGCCACTAATTCCTAATTAGGATTAATTTAACCTGTTTAACCCCCGTCATCGACGTGTGGCCCCACACGTCGGGTTTGACCTGGTCAGCCCGGTTGACTTGTCGACATCATTTGTCGTCATGTCGACGTAATTAACTATTTTTCGAATTAAAATAAAGCAGGAAATTCGTAAAATGTTTAAAACTTGTAAAATTCATATAAATTCAACCGTAACTCCAAATGAAATAAATTATATATGAAAAATTATCAGAAAAATTCAAGGAATCCATCTGTACCATTTTCATGCATGTTTGAACAATGTTTGTCCTCTGTTTTGGACAAAACAAATAAAAGGGCATTTAAATAGTCATATATGGAGTTTGAATTTGAATCTTATATTCAAACCAACTTCATTTGATCTGTTGCTAGTTGCATTAGCCCAAAACACATTCATATTGCCATGTCATGAGCATGCATCATATTGTGCATTGCATTGATGGTATTTCTTCTCTGTTTGTCGGTGTTGTTCCCCCTCGATAGACGTTGTACCGACGTTGTGATCGTTGACACTGATGAAGACTCAATGCTATCTTCAGAAGTGCCAGGCAAGCAAAACCCCCTTGTTCATTCCGATAAAATCCCACTCTCTCGCTCCTGCTCTCTTTTACCGCATTAGGACAACAACGAATCATTGTTACTTGCTGCGGTAGCTGAACCCCTTATCCATTGCATGACCTGTCATTCCACAGTAAATAGATGAAACCCACTAGCATGAGTAGGAGTTGTTTGAGCCCTGTTGTGCCTACTCATTCATGCTTGTTTGTCATGCCTGCTATTGCTTAGAGTTGCGTCGGGTCTGATCCATCGAGGATGAATCAGAGGTGTGTGAACATGTCCTACTGTGTGTGAGCTAAGTGTGTGAACACGATTTGGTAAAGGTAGCGGTGAGAGGCCATGTAGGAGTACATGGTGGGTTGTCTCATTGCAGCCGCCCTCAGAACTGAGTTACGTGTTTGTGATCCATGATTCAGCTACTACCACGCATTGGGCCCGAAACCAATGGACCCTCTCGGCTTCTTAACCACCCTTGTCCTCTGTCCGGGAGTTGCAAGTAGTTTCGTGTTTGTAGTATCTGGAGGCCGGCGCAGGCTGACCGTAGGGGTGGGCTGTGATGCGGTAGGCACGTGGTCGGTAAACCGGCGCCTGATTGGTGTCACGGAACCTGTTCACATCGTTTGGGGCTGTGAGCGAAACTTGGCCGAACTCCTCATAGATGGAACCCAAATAGGCGATAAACCTGGACTAGGGACTTGAGTGTTTAGGTAGGTCGTGGCCGACACCCACGCTGGGCTTCCGCTGAAGGTTGCCGAGTACATGTCGTAAACGGCGGTAAGTGGTGAGAGCGTGTGAAGAAGTACACCCCGCAGGGTTAACATCATCTATTCAATAGCCGTGTCATGAAAAGGACTTCGGGTTGCTGTACAGTTCATAGACAAGTGAAAGTGGATACTCTAAAATACGCAAGATAAGTGTGAGTGCTATGGATGGCGTCTCGTATGGAGACGGTGCGGATCCATAGTGGTGTATTGATATGGTGAATATGTGGACTCGTAGCGCCACCTCAAAAGAGTTACTTGCGCAATGTAGTTTAGGATAGCCACCGAGTCAAAGCTGGCTTGCTTTTGTTAAACTCCACCATCCCCTTTATTGATAATGATGCATATGTAGTTAGTTCGATGTAAGTCTTCTGGGTACATTTGTACTCACGCTTGCCTATTTTATGTTTTTGCAGAGAGACTTGGTCTCGCTAGTAGTTCCACGTGGACTTGACGCTTAGCTTGTTACCTCAGCTACGATCTTGTGCCCTCGGCAGATCTCAGTAGACACTCGTGCTTCTCGGCCTTTTTCATTTATAGATGTCGTACTCGGACATATTAGCTTCCGCTTGTGCTTGACTTGTATGCTCAATGTTGGGTCATGAGACCCTGTTTGTAATATCTCGCTCCTGAGCCTATTAATTAAATACTTGAGTCGAGAGTCATGTTGTGATGCCATGTTGTATTTGCACATATCGAGCATATTGTGTGTATGTTCTTGAAATGCTTGGTATGTGTGGGATCGACTATCTAGTTGTTCATCTTTAGTAGCCTCTCTTACGGAAATGTCTCCTAGTGATTCCATCGAGCCATGGTAGCTTGCTACTGCTCCGAACACTTAGGCTGGCCGGCATGTGTCCTTCTTCGTTCTCGTGTCTCGTCCCTTCGGGAAATGTCACGCGTTGAGTACCGGAGTCCTGTTAGCCGCTTCTGCCCGGTTCACCGAGTCTGCTAGCCCAGCGCTACAGCCCGAACTTACTTGCTGTTGACCGACACGCTCGATCTTTGGGTCATGGATGCTGTCCTCGTAAGTCTGTGCCACTTTGGGTTTACGACTAGCCATGTCAGCCGGGCTCTTTTTTCACATGGATGCTAGCGACACTATCATATACGTGTGCCAAAAGGCTAAACGGTCCCGGTTAAGGTAAGGCGACACCCGTTGGGATACCGTGCGTGAGGCCGCAAAGTGATATGATGTGTTACTGTGCTAGATCGATGTGACGTTGAGTCGGGTCCCGACAGCTTTGGTATCGAGCTTGATCGCAGAGGATTACCAAGCCAAACCGGTCGAAGTTGTGTCTAGAAATGCTTTAGTTATATGTAGGGGAATTGATTGTGGGTTGGAACGTAAGGCTCTTTTTACTCCTTATACCTCATGGCCTTCCGATCTGAGTCATCCTCTTCTCTTCTACGGGGATTAAGAACTAGGCCTTCTCATCTATCTATCAGGATGACGTGTTACTAAACCATAGACTTATAGAATTGTTAGTTTCAAATCTCAGCTCAGTTTTACTACTTCCGTATGTTCATAACTGTTGGTCTCGAAACCTTGATATTGTGATATGAAGTGGTTATGCCACTATTTCTGTTGTATGTCTCCAAACTTTTGAGCATTTACAGCCGTTATGCTGTCCGAGTCATCCCAGGTTTCTAAATAGTCTGATGCACTTGCAAATCCTTTCCCTCTGGTTTTGATGCTCCTTGAGCCAGTTTAATCACACTAAATGCTGAGTTGAGGTATTCTATTGCCTCGACATATATGTTGGAAGTATTATTATGACCCTAGGTGTCTTAGGGGATCATCTAGTAATCTAGCTATGATTTGTATCCCAGTGTGATGATTCTGGCCTTTATTCCGAAAGCATCCCGTGATGCCATTTAGTAGTAGGTATTCTACTCCTGAGTTTTGAACCCGATATTCCCCCTACTCAACTCATGTTGATAGTGTTTGCTAGTTCCTTTAGGTTGTTAGTAACCTTGCGATAGTCCTCGAGGTTCGTGGTATTTCCTTCTTCCAAATACTATGAACCGCTTATGGCAGAAGTTTGTTGGATCAAAGATCACAACAGGGGTGCTCTTGACGAGTTCTCCATTTTATATTGCGACTCTGCCAGTTCTACCTCTCCGCATGGATTATCCGGAAGAAATTTGTTGAACTTGGTTCGACATACTAATCTATGCATCCACAACTCAGGAAATCGTATGTCCTTGAGTTGTCCTCCTTTAGCTGTATCCTGATTTTCGTCTATCGATTGATAGTCAGGAGTAGTCGTGCATTTGTGTTCATCGATGCCTATTACTCTTGTGGTCCGTCAAGCCATTCTATTCCGGAGTGACTAGGAGAAACAAACTCCAGTACCTTGTCCATTTCTAGGATTGGGTCAAAGCAGTTGTACTCCGCAGATCAAATTGCTAATCTAGCTTTTGCTCTGTTCTACCTTGGAGTATTACCATCTTTATGTCAAGAATGTCATGGAATTGCACACCATCCTATGAACTCTTGATACAGTGATACTTCTTGCCATCATTATTCATTCCTCGGTTTTCCATGTTATTGTAACCGAAATGCCGACAAGTGAATCGTGATGTGTGAAATCTATACTCCTAGCAACTTTGTTGCTTGGTAGTTAATGGACTATATTCTCATTCTTAGCGTGTTGGTTGTTAAATCATTATCCTAAGATTGATCGTGCTACCTAGTCCTTATTTCTGGTGCACTCCTCGATCAATGAGTTAGGGTTGTCCAGTCCCTTGCTTATTTGATCATATCGTCTTGCCCTGAAAAACAAGATTGTTCTCGAGCTTAGTAACATATCGGTGGTTCGTGATTCTCCGATTGTCTTCTCGGAGGTATCACCAGGATGTCACCTGACCGCTATGTTAAGTTCGTGATCAAGTTGGTTTTCTTATAAATCACCCCTTCTCCAAGAATCTGTGTTGCATACCCCTGAGCTGTTTGGTCAAGCTAAACAACAACTTGGAGAGTTGGAAGATAAAAGCTTGTCCGACTTAGCTCATGTTAAGGGATATCTCTTTGTGTGTGTTTGATGAAGAAAGGTAATATCTTCATTAATTGATCCTCGAGGCCAGTTGTTGGAGCTATTGTCCTGCCAAAACTTTGATTTGAGTATGGGCTATCCTCAAATCAAGTCAGAACCAGGATGTTGTCTTACTCGTGGATTTTCCTCGAGCACACACCATTACATCTCTTGGGTCTGACCAATGCTATCACTTGTTCTCATAATTATGGAATTCCATCTTCATGGAAAACCAGGATGAATTGTTGTTGAGCCCACCGACAACATCCTTGTCTTCTCCATAGTTTGTTGAACATTAAGTTAGTGTTGGAAACTTTTAAAAGCATTTGTTCATGCTAGCTCATGAAGCATATGTTCGGATGTAAGAAGTGACTTCCTCTAGTTCATGTGTATTTGATGCAAGTTGCCGCCGTGGATTCGAGAAAGTCAAAGTTGCTTCCTTTAGAATCATCCCAAATCAGACATGCATACGTGCGAAGTATTCTGTGGTTCGAAGACTTGCAACCTTCATTCCATATGTATTCCGTAGCACACCAAGCCACTGATTGATTTGCTCAAGGAGAAAAGGTTCCTTCTTAAGAGTATACCTTATGCAAGGACTTTGATATCCTCGATGGTGGTTCCCCACCGGAACTCGGTAGTGTTTTATTGTAAAACTACTATGTGGTCATGCTTGTCTTGGACAGCGTGTTCACAGGTTTGTAGCAGAACTAGCTCATGTTTTGGAGCTTGCTATCGTGGTTCATTTCCTGAGATTCATGCAACGTCTTCTCGTCGGTTTATGTTGCAAACTTTCATTTTCCTTTCTAGACTCGATGAGTCTGGACTATTCTGACACCAACCAGATCTGAGTCTCAGGCAGATATGATGGTTGAAACGTGTCCCAAGAACTAGAATATTGGTCTCTCTGTAGCCCGGTAAAATGGATGTCCTGGCCAACACACCCAGCCGGAAGACCTGCTATTGTAGTATCTTGATTGAGAAAGTTGGCCACTTCCCCATAAGGACTTCGTAGGATTTATTCCCTATTTGTGTGCCTTATGATTTCTGTGCTTCCGACGTCCGACCTGTTACTTGATGTTCTAGATATCAGACCATTTCAATGAATGGGATACACTAGTACATCAAAGAGAACATTAGAAGCGGAGTGCTAAATGTCTCTCGGTCGATCATCCAGATTTTGTTCCCTTGGTCTTGCTAAGGTGAAATCTGAGAAAGTGTTATCTTCCTTTGCATCTGCATCGTCCATCGATGTTCATCATGGTAGTATGTTGTGTTGTCAGCACCCTTGACACGGATGTTGGTAAAACCTTGATGAATATGGAAATGCTCAAGTTCTTGAGAGCACGCACAAGCACTATGTATTATCACCGGCACTAATTGGAATTGTTCCTAGTCTTTTCGGTTATGCTATAACCACTCCAATAGTAGAATCACTCTCTACTGCTGAGCTTCTTCCCAGTTACTAAACTCATCCTTTGCGTCGTTTTCAACAAGGTAATCCACATCATCTACCCTGGCCCGAGAATGTCATTCTCTCGGACCCCTTCAACTGATCGACTATGAATTGCCATAGGCTGATATAAAGAGTTTCAATGATCTTTGAATCAAATGTAATTCTTTTTGCCACTTAAGGGGATATATCCACGAATTGCCTTCCTCTAAAGTGTCTCGCTGTGGTATCATGGCAACTCAAACTCTCGCTACGTTGACAACCGTTCGCCACCCTCTTAGGTGTGAAATTGTTGTCTACCTAGTGAACCAAATCATCCGCTCTTTCCACCCTCTTGATGTGTATCTCGTGTCTCAACCCGAGAGATGGTCCTATGTCTCATTCCGTGAGTTGTTCGATCTTCGAGAAGATCGACCCTTCTAAAGTCTCCTTCTTCCCTCCATGTCAGGTTGACAGGATTTCTCAAGGCAAGACTTCAAGACAATGATGGTGAATGAATCAACGTTCAATTGAAGTGCACCCTGGATCGTGAAGATTATACTAGTTGCGTTTTCCTTCACCTTACCCTACGCTTGAATCTCGGGACGAGATTTTTGTTTAGTGGGGGTGAGTTGTCACATCCCTGGTCTTGTTATGCACTAGGCTAGACCTCATCTGAGCATCATGTTTAAATTTTTGAAACCTGAACTGAGGAATTTTGGAAGCCTCAAAAACTTAAATAAAAGAAGGGCAAAAACCCTAAAAATCTCATTCATTGCTCCAAAATGCTCTTCTTAAATGTTTGATAATTTTGGTAGGGTTTCGCCCCAACCAAAATATTGAACATTTTAAGGAATTATTTTTGGGACTTTGGATTTAATTCATTAGTTATTTGAATTTGAATTATATTCATATAATTAGAATATAATTTCAAATACCCTGAAATATTTTATAAGCTTTTGGAAGAGTCCATCTAGCAATATAAAATATTCAGAGGAGTTTTGGCATTGTTTGAATTATTTTAAATTCAAAACAGTGGCAAAATAAATTAAATAAAACAAAACAGAAATAAAAGACAGAGGAGAGAAACCTTACTCGACTTACTGCAGCCCAGCCCCGGTGGCCGGCCCAGCCAAAGCGGCCCAGCCCGCCTCCCTCCTCTGTCTGCCTTCGTCCTCGACAGAGGAGGGAGGTGGTGGCCTTGCCACCGCCACCGCGCCACCTCTCCTCCGCTTGCCTGCTCTTCCTCCTCGCCGATGCCCCGGACGACGCCACGCCTCTCCCCTGCTCTCTCTCACTCTCCCTCGGCTCTTTCCTCCTCCCCTCGCTCTCTCTCACACGGCCGAACACCACCTCGCTGCGTTCGCCATAGCAGCCGCCTCCGCCACCCTCGCTTCCCCGATTAGCCCAGAGGCTCGCCGACCTCCTCTTCCTCCCCACCGCTCCACGGGTCTCCGGAAGCCTGCATCGCCGCCACGCCGCTTCTCTCCTCGGGCTCACCACTGCCGCCGATTCGCCGCCTCCCAAGGCCCCCGAGCCCGCTAACCATCCTCGCAGCTCGCGGTGAGCCACTTGGTCCGATTCCCCTTGCCCTGTCGCCCCTAGCCTTCAGAGCTGCCGCCCCTTGAGCTCCGGCTCGACGCCGCCGGCGATGTCGCTGCGTGGCCACGGTCACCGAAGCGCCTAACCGAAGCACACTATCGTGCTCCACACCTCACTAGGAGCACGAGCACGCACCAACACCTCCCTAACGCCTCAGAACGCCGATTCCGACCGCACCGAACTCCGGCCGCGCCATGAGCTCGCGTCGACGATACAGCCACCTCGTGCACGGCCACCACCACCATTCGACGCTGGGAGCAAGGGCTCTCCATCGAGCCCAAGCACAGCCTCGCCCGTGCCTCAGAAGCGATCTCAAGATCGCGCCGCTGCCTCGGCCTCCCGGCTATGTCGCGGTGGGTTTGACCCACCTTGACCACGGCAGAACCCCCTGATCCTCGACAAGTGGGCCCAGCCACGTGGCTAATTAGGATTAGCGCTAATTACCGATAGTCAAGCCTCGACATCGACAAAGGGCCCCAGCCGCCACTAATTCCTAATTAGGATTAATTTAACCTGTTTAACCCCTCACATCGACGTGTGGCCCCACACGTCAGGTTTGACCCTGGTCAGCCCCGGTTGACTTGCTGACATCATGCTGTCGTCATGCTGACGTAATTAACTATTTTCTGGAATTAAAATAAAGCAGGAAATTCCAGAAAATGTTTAAAACTTGTAAAATTCATATAAATTCAACCGTAACTCCAAATGAAATAAATTATATATGAAAAATTATCAGAAAAATTCAAGGAATCCATCTGTACCATTTTCATGCATGTTTGAACAATGTTTGTCCTCTGTTTTGGACAAAACAAATAAAAGGGCATTTAAATAGTCATATATGGAGTTTGAATTTGAATCTTATATTCAAACCAACTTCATTTGATCTGTTGCTAGTTGCATTAGCCCAAAACACATTCATATTGCCATGTCATGAGCATGCATCATATTGTGCATTGCATTGATGGTATTTCTTCTCTGTTTGTCGGTGTTGTTCCCCCTCGATAGACGTTGTACCGACGTTGTGATCGTTGACACTGATGAAGACTCAATGCTATCTTCAAGTGCCGTGCAAGCAAAACCCCTTGTTCATTCCGATAAAATCCACTCTCTCGCTCCTGCTCTCTTTTATCGCATTAGGACAACAACGAATCATTGTTACTTGCTGCATGTAGTGAACCCCTTATCCATTGCATGACCTGTCATTCCACAGTAAATAGATGAAACCCACTAGCATGAGTAGGAGTTGTTTGAGCCCTGTTGTGCCTACTCATTCATGCTTGTTTGTCATGCCTGCTATTGCTTAGAGTTGCGTCAGGTCTGATTCGTCGAGGATGAATCAGAGGTGTGTGAACATGTCCTACTGTGTGTGAGCTAAGTGTGTGAACACGATTTGGTAAAGGTAGCGGTGAGAGGCCATGTAGGAGTACATGGTGGGTTGTCTCATTGCAGTCGTCCTCAGGAACTGAGTTCTGTGTTTGTGATCCATGATTCAGCTACTACCACGCATTGGGCCCGAAACCAATGGACCCTCTCGGCTTCTTAACCACCCTTGTCCTCCGTCCCAGAGTTGCAAGTAGTTTCGTGTTTGTAGTATGTCGAGGCCAGGCGCTTGATCTTGACCGTAGGGGTGGGCTGTGATGCGGTAGGCACGTGGTCGGTAAACCGGCGCCCGATTGGTGTCACGGAACCTGTTCACATCGCTTGGGGCTGTGAGCGAAACTTCGCCGAACTCCTCATAGATGGAACCCAAATAGGCGATAAACCTGGACTAGGGACTTGAGTGTTTAGGTAGGTCGTGGCCGACACCCACGCTGGGCTTCCGCTGAAGGTTGCCGAGTACATGTCGTAAACGGCGGTAAGTGGTGAGAGCGTGTGAAGAAGTACACCGCAGGTTAACATCATCTATTCAATAGCCGTGTCCATGAAAAGGACTTCGGGTTGCACACAGGTTCATAGACAAGTGAAAGTGGATACTCTAAAATACGCAAGATAAGTGTGAGTGCTATGGATGGCGACTCAGATGGAGACGGTGCGGATCCATAGTGGTGTATTGATATGGTGAATATGTGGACTCGTAGCGCCACCTCAAAAGAGTTACTTGCAATGTAGTTTAGGATAGCCACCGAGTCAAAGCTGGCTTGTCTTTGTTAAACTCCACCATCCCTTTATTGATAATGATGCATATGTAGTTAGTTCGATGTAAGTCTTCTGGGTACATTTGTACTCACGCTTGCCTATTTTATGTTTTTGCAGAGAGACTTGGTCTCGCTAGTAGTTCCACGTGGACTTCGACGCTTAGCTTGTTACCTCAGCTACGATCTTGTGCCCTCGGCAGATCTCGGTAGACACTGTGCTTCTCGGCCTTTTTCATTTATAGATGTCGTACTCGGACATATTAGCTTCCGCTTGTGCTTGACTTGTATGTTTCAATGTTGGGTCATGAGACCCTGCTTGTAATATCTCGCTCCTCGAGCCTATTAATTAAATACTTGAGTCGTAGAGTCATGTTGTGATGCCATGTTGTATTTGCACATATCGAGCATATTGTGTGTATGTTCTTGAAATGCTTGGTATGTGTGGGATCTGACTATCTAGTTGTTCATCTTTAGTAGCCTCTCTTACCGGGAAATGTCTCCTAGTGATTCCATCGAGCCATGGTAGCTTGCTACTGCTCCGAACACTTAGGCTGGCCGGCATGTGTCCTTCTTCGTTCTCGTGTTCGTCCTTCGGGAAATGTCACGCGCTGAGTACCGGAGTCCTGTTAGCCCGCTACAGCCGGTTCACCGGAGTCTGCTAGCCCAGCGCTACAGCCCGGAACTTACTTGCTGTTGACCGACACGCTCGATGCTGGGTCATGGATGCTCGTCCTCGTAAGTCTGTGCCACTTTGGGTTTACGACTAGCCATGTCAGCCGGGCTCTTTTCACATGGATGCTAGCGACACTATCATATACGTGTGCCCAAAAGGCTAAACGGTCCCGGTTAAGGTAAGGCGACACCCGTTGGGATACCGTGCGTGAGGCCGCAAAGTGATATGATGTGTTACAGGCTAGATCGATGTGACGTTGAGTCGGGGTCCTGACACGGGGCTGCGTCTTTGAACGATCGTGTCTTGTAAAACCCATACGTGGAGGAGCCGACTCGTGGTCGATTATGCATTTGGTTTGTTTCCGAGTCCGCCAACAAACACAAGTGTGCCGCTGCACCTTATCTTGCTTTCGAGCCCGCTCGCCAAGTTAAGCGTCCGAATCGCCCGGCAAGGTTGCTTGCCGAAGCGACACCGCCAATGGGCTGTCCGCTGCTCGCAAGCGTGTTCGCCCGCAAGCTCCCCGATAACGTAAGAACACACAAGGCATGCAGTCAAGTAAAAGACTCATCCGCAAGCTTTCCCCTCTTTTCATTAAAAACATCCAATTTAGTACAAGTCCATAGAGGATGAAAAACATGATAGAGAGGATTACAAGCTCTTAAACACAGCTAATGCCCGAGGGCTTACAATTTAAAAAGATAAGGTGCCCGTGATCCCTCTCCTGTTTCTCTGTTCAGGAGTTCAGGAGGTAGGTCAAGGAGCCCCCGGCAAGATAAGCTTGCCGGGGAAGGAGGCCCCGGCAAGAGGAGCTTGTCGGAGAAGGGCGAAAGGAGCGCCTAGGAGAGCGTGGCGGTGACGCCGCCGTGCCCCAGGAGCTGCGCAAGGTGACGGGCATGGGGAACGCATGCCCGGAGAGCCACGGGCGCCAGAAGACCCCAAGAGAACACCCCGGGGGCCGGCCAGGAGCTCGGCGGAGACAAAGGCGTCGGAGGCAGAGCTTGAAGACGGGGTGGTGGGACGTCGGCACGCTCTCGAGGGCACCTCGCCTCAGATTCGACATGAACGGCCTTGCCGCCATCCCCTCTTCCTCTTCTCTGCTGCCTCTCACGCCAGCCGCCAAGGAGACGGCCCGGGGAGTTGAAGGCCGCAACCCGAAGATGGGGTTGCCGGTGGGCGCGAGGCAGCGGTGTCCGACGCCTAGTCGGGCCCGCCATCCCCCTCGTCGCCGCTGTCGCTCTCCTCCTCGTCACTTTCGCCGGGAGGAGCCTTCGCTATCCGAGGAGCTGTCCACAGCAGCGCACCCGGTTCCATAGTCGCCAAGACCTTGACGGCGAGGGGTCACCATCCATTAACTTGAAATGGAGGGTGAACCCGCCGTCAAGCTATGGATCCGGCGAATGTCTTCCACCCTCGGTCGAAGAACATCACGCCGGGGCTGGGGACACGACACTCACCCGAGTGCCGCTGATCCCGCAGCCCCTCGCGCGTAGCTCCATCACGTCGGTGGATCCGGTCCCATTGCGTCCGCGAACGGGACCGGCAGCCGGAGGCGACGACGAGGCGCCCGGCAAGCTTGATGAAGAACTCCTGGGGTCATCTCCGGTGTGGACGCGCCGTGGTCGAGACGCCGGGAGATGGAGGAGGCACGCCACCACGACCGCCTCTCCCGGCCGCCTCGGCCACGCCCTCGGCCTGCCCACGGCCACGCCTCCCTCTCCCTCTCGGAGCGGCCCGCCGCCACGGGAGCAGGATGGGGAGAGGTGCGCTGCCTAGAAGCGACCCTCGCCGCCACCGCTGAAGAGCCGGATTCCCTCCTTCCATGGCGGCAAGAAGAATGAAGATGAAGATGAAAGGGAAGTGGATGAGTGTGGCCATTGTGCCCCCTTCGCGCCTTTTAAAGGGGCGAGGTGGGGCTCAACCGCCTGGCCAACCAATCGAAAGCGAGGAGGCCAGAGGAGCGGGCCGACTCGCGCCCTCCACCCGTGACGGCTCGGCCTCCCACCTTCGCCGCCACGCACCCCTTGCATGAGGGCAGCGTGGCAAAAAGCGGAGCCGAGCGACGGTGAAGCGACCCGCTCTGCGCCACGATCACGGGTGGATGTTTTAAAGATCGCATGCGCCGCCCACGTCTCCCACGGCGCCGCAATCGACGCGCTGCGTTGGGAAGCGGCAGATGCAGGAGTGGATTCGACGCGCCATGGGCCTCGCATGCCGTGCAGATCGCCTTGGGCCTGGCCCAACAGCTTCGGCACCGTGTATGGCCCAGCCCCGGGGGCTCCTGTCGGTGTACTAAGGTAGGGGGTACCTCAGTACCCCAACTTGTGCACGGGCAGTTGCAGCTCCCCGCGGCAGGATCCACCAAACGCTTGCCGGAGATCATCCCTGCTCCATACCAAGCCATTCAAGAACAAAGTGTACAAGACAGAAGCTCGAGACCCCGGCAAGAGGAGCTTGCCGGGAAGGCCGTTCCAGGCTCAAGATTACGTCACTCACGCAAGGCCCGGGCGAGAGGAGCTCGCCGGGGAGACTAGAAGACTATATCACAGAAGACACGCCTTGGCGCCATACGCGTCTCGGCGAGGGCCCGGGGAGCGACAAGTTACAAGCCCGACAAACTCCCGGGCCCGGCAAGATCAAGACCCCGGCAAGGTACTTGCCGGGAGAGCCGCGCTGCGTGCCCACACTCCAGCTCATCTGCCCACGCGTCGCCTTCAGCCCTCTCCAGAGACGCGTGGCGGGTGGCTGGGCTGCATGAGGGGTGCGGTGGCACTCCACGGTGGTGGCTCCATCGCCGTGGCAAACGGAGACGCAAGGGCGGGAGCTTTTGGGGCGACGGCGACGGGCATTTAATGCTCTTGTCCCCCTCTGTCAAAAGTAGGTAGAATCCATTGTTCAAGCAATCGTAGCTGCACTGTTCCAAGACTGCTCCAACTACCACCTCTTTTACGTTTTTACCCTCTCTCCTACGTTGACACCTGTCGGTGACCCCTTGCCCTATAAAAGGAGGCCCATGCACAACGTAGAGGAGGTTCCGATCATTCGCCACTCTCGCGGGGGTTCGACTCATTTGCAACTCCCACGCTCGGGTAGCTACCGCTGTAGCTCTTCAAGCTCCCGTGGCACAATACAACACAATGCAGCAGTAGGGTTTTACGCGACCATCGCGGCCCGAAGCTGGGTAAAAATCGCCTGCGCACGCGCGCACCGCCTCGATCTGCTCTCCGCGCATCCTCCGCCCTCGTACCGAACACTCGAAGGGGCCGTCCCCGGCGGCCCCATAGGTGTCGTCCCTCCATCGCGCACGACACTAGGGCATTTTGAGGAAGCCCATCATTGGAATATACAAGCCAAGTTCTATAATGAAAAATTCCCACTAGTATATGAAAGTGACAAAATGAGAGACTCTCTATCATGAAGATCTTGGTGCTACTTTGAAGCACAAGTGTGGTAAAAGGATAGTAGCATTGTCCCTTCTCTCTTTTTCTCTCATCATTTTTTTTGTTTGGGCCTTTCTCTTTTTTCTGGCCTATTTTTTTTTATTTTTCGTCCGGAGTCTCATCCCGACTTATGGGGGAATCATAGTCTCCATCATCCTTTCCTCACTTGGGACAATGTTCTAATAATGATGATCATCACACTTTTTATTTTTCTTACAACTCAACAATTACAACTCGATACTTAGAACAAAGTATGACTCTATATGAATGCCTCGGCGGTGTACCGGGATATGCAATGAATCATGAGTGACATTTATGAAAGAATTATGAACGGTGGCCTTGCCACAAATACGATGTCAACTACATGATCATGCTAGCAATATGACAATGATGGAGCGTGTCATAATAAACGAACGGTGGAAAGTTGCATGGCAATATATCTCGGAATCGCTATGGAAATGCCATGATAGGTAGGTATGGTGGCTGTTTTGAGGAAGGTATATGCTGGGTGTATGATACCGGCGAAAAGTGTGCGGTATTAGAGAGGCTAGCAAAGGTGGAAGGATGGGAAAAAGTGCGTATAATCCATGGACTCAACATTAGTCATAAAGAACTCATATACTTGTTGCAAAAATCTAGAAGTTATCAAAGCAAAGTATTACGTGCATGCTCCTAGGGGATAGATTGGTAGGAAAAGACCATCACTCGTCCCCGACCACCACTCATAAGGAAGACAATCAATAAATAAATCATGCTCCGAGTTCATCACATATCGGTTCACCATACGTGCATGCTACGGGAATCACAAACTTCAACACAAGTATTCTTTGAATTCACAACTACTTAACTAGCATGACTCTAATATCACCATCTTCATATCTCAAAACAATTATCAAGCATCAAACTTATCTTAGTATTCAACGCACTCAAAAGAAAGTTTCACATATCTTGAACACCAAGTATATTAACATTAATTGAATTACCCTGCTATTAATGACTCTCAAAATAATCTAAGTGAAGCATGAGAGATCAATAGTTTCTTTAAAACAAATCCACCACCGTGCTCTAAAAGATATAAGTGAAGCACTAGAGCAAAAATTATCACGCTCAAAAGATATAAGTGAAGCACTATGAGCAAAACTATCAAGCTCAAAAGATATAAGTGAAGCACATAGAGTATTCTAACAAATCCCAATTCATGTATGGCTCTCTCAAAAGGTGTGTACAGCAAGGATGATTGTGGTAAACTAACAAGCAAAGACGCAAATAATACAAGACGCTCCAAGCAAAACACATATCATGTGGTGAATAAAAATATAGCTCCAAGTAAATTACCGATGGAAGTGGACAAAAGAGGGGATGCCTTCCGGGGCATCCCCAAGCTTTGAATTTTTGGTGTCCTTGGATTATCTTGGGGGTGCCATGTGCATCCCCAAGCTTAGGCTCTTTCCACTCCTTGTTCCATAATCCATCAAAAGAATTCACCCAAAACTTGAAAACTTCACAACACAAAACTCAACAGAAATCTCGTGAGCTCCGTTAGAGAAAGAAAACAAAGAACTACTTAAGGTACTGTAATGAACTCATTATTTTTTTATATTGGTGTTAAAACTACTTTATTCCAACTTTTCAATGGATTATAAACTATTTTACTAGCCATAGATTCATCAAGATAAGCAAACAACACTCGTAAAACAGAATCTGTCAAAAACAGAACAGTTTGAAGCAATCTGTAACTAACGCAAACTTCTGGAACTCTAAAAATTCTACCAAAATAGGAAGTCCTGGAAAATTTGTTTATTGAACAGAAGCAAAAAGAATCAACGCCAAATCACGTTTCTGTGATTTAACAAAGTTATATTCGTGCACAAAAAGTTTCTGTTTTTCAGCAGAATCAAATCAACTATCATCATAGGTTATCCTATAGGTTCTACTTGGCACAAACACTAATTAAAAGATAGAACCACATCAAAACAGAGGCTAGATGGATTATTTATTCCTAAACAGAAGCAAAAACAAAAAACACAAAAATAAAATTGGGTTGCCTCCCAACAAGCGCTATTGTTTAACGCCCCTAGCTAGGCATAAAAGCAAGGATAGATCTAGGTATTGCCATCTTTGGTAGGCAATCTATAAGTGGCTCTCATGGTAGATTCATATGGTAATTTTATTTTCTTTCTAGGAAATTGTTCCATGCCCTTCTTTAAGGGAAATTGGAATCAAATATTCCCTTCCTTCATATCAATAATTGCACCAATCGTTCTAAGGAAAGGTCTACCAAGAATAATAGGACATGAAGGATTGCAATCTATATCAAGAACGATAAAATATATGGGCACATAATTCCTATTTTCAACAATAAGAACATCATTAATTCTTTCCATAGGCTTTTTAATAGTGGAATCCGCAAGATGCAAGTTTAGAGAGCAATCATCAAAGTCACAGAAATCTAGCAAATCACACAAAGCTTTGGGAATAGTAGAGACACTAGCACCCAAATTACACAAAGCATGAAACTCATAATCTTTGATTTTAATTTTAATAGTAGGTTCCCACTCATCGTACAGTTTCCTAGGGATAGAAACTTTCAACTCAAGTTTTTCTTCATAAGATTGCATCAAGGCATCAACAATGTGTTCGGTAAAGGCCTTATTTTGACTATAAGCATGAGAAGAATCTAGCACGGATTGCAACAAGGAAGTACAACCGATCAAAGAGCAATTTTCATAATTAAATTTTTTGAGATCCAAAATAGTGGGTTTAGCAACATCTCGGTTTTTATTTCTTTCAATCCCACTTTCATCAAATTCATCATCAAGATCTAGAAACTCCGAATTCTTAGAACGCCTTCTAGGTAAAGGAAGATCACGTTCAGTTTCATCAAGATTCGTATTGCAAAAAAAGATTTGATAGGGGACACATCAATAACTTTTAGATCTTCATCTTGATTTTCATAGGAATTGGAAGAACATGCTTTAATAAAGGCATCTTTGGAAGCACGCATCCTAGCGGTTCTTTCCTTGCACTCATCAATGGAAATTCTCATGGCTTTGAGAGACTCATTGATATCATGCTTAGGAGGAATAGATCTAAGCTTTAAAGAATCAATCTCAAGAGAAATTCTATCAACGTTCCTAGCCAAATCATCAACTTTAAGCAATTTCTCTTCAAGCAAAGCATTAAAATTCTTTTGTGAATTCATAAACTCTTTAACACTACTCTCAAATTCAGAGGGCATCTTATTAAAAATTCCATAAGAGTTGTTGCAGGAGTTTCCATAATTATTAGAAGGATTACTAGGATAAGGCCTAGGATTAAAATCCCCTCTATACGCGTTGTTTCCAAAACTATTCCTACCAACAAAATTCACATCCATAGATTCATTATTATTCTCAAGCAAGGTAGACAAAGGCATATCATTGGGATCAAGAGGAGTATTTTTAGGAGCAAACATCTTCATAAGTTCATCCATCTTTTCACTCAAAACATTGATTTCTTCTATAGCATGCACTTTTTTACTAGAAGATCTTTCGGTGTGCATTGAGAATAATTAGCCATAATATTATCAAGCAATTTGGTAGCATCTCCTAACGTAATTTCCATAAACGTGCCTCCCGCGGCCGAATCTAAAAGATTTCTAGAAGCAAAATTCAATCCGGCATAAAAATTTTGTATGATCATCCATAAATTCAAACCATGAGTAGGGCAGTTGCGAAGCATCAATTTCATTCTTTCCCAAGATTGGGCAACATGCTCATGATCAAGTTGTTTAAAATTCATGATATCGTTCCTAAGAGTGATGATCTTTGCGGGAGGAAAATACTTGGAGATAAAAGCATCTTTGCACTTGTTCCAAGAATCAATACTATTTTTAGGCAAAGACAAAAACCAAACTTTAGCACGATCTCTAAGCAAAAACGGAAATAACTTCAGTTTGACAATATTATTATCTGTATCTTTCTTCTTTTGCATATCACACAAATCAACAAACTTATTTAGATGAGTAGCGGCATCTTCACTAGGAAGGCCGGCGAATTGATCTTTCATAATAAGATTCAGCAAAGCGGTATTGATTTCACAAGACTCATCATTATTAGGAGGAGCAATCGGAGTACTAAGGAAATCATTATTATTGGTATTCGAGAAGTCACACAATTTGGTATTATCTTGCGCCATGGCAACAAGTAATCCAACACACAAGAAAACAGAAAGGCAACGAGAAAAAACAAACGGGAAAGAGAGGAGGAGATTGGGAAAGAGAGGGCGAATAAAACGGCAAGGGTGAAGTGGGGGACAGGAAAACGAGAGGCAAATGGTAAATAATGTAATGCGAGAGATAGGGATTGTGATGGGTACTTGGTATGGTTGACTTGCTTGCGTGAGCCTCCCCGGGAACAGCGCCAGAAATTCTTCTTGCTACCTCTTGAGCACTGTGTTGGATTTCCCCGAAGAGGAGAGGATGATGCAGCAAAGTAGCGTAAGTATTTCCCTCGGTTTTTTAGAACCAAGGTATCAATCCAGTAGGAGACCACGCACAAGTCCCTCGTACCTACACAAAACGATAGCTACTCGCAACCAACGCGATTAGGGGTTGTCAATCCCTTCACGGTCACTTACGAGAGTGAGATCTGATAGAGATGATAAATAATATCTTTGGTATTTTTGATAGATAGATGCAAAGTGAAAAGTAAAAGGCAAAGTAAAAACAAAGCAAGTAAATAAAGCGTTAGAGATTGATATGATGAGAATAGACCCGGGGGCCATAGGTTTCACTAGTGGCTTCTCTCAAGAGCATAGATATTCTACGGTGGGTGAACAAATTACTGTTGAGCAATTGACAGAATTGAGCATAATTATGAGTATATCTAGGTAATGATCATGTATATAGGCATCACGTCCGAGACAAGTAGATCGAAACGATTCTGCATCTACTACTAATACTCCACTCATCGACCGCTATCCAGCATGCATCTAGAGTATTAAGTTAAAAACAGAGTAATGCCTTAAGCAAGATGACATGATGTAGAGGGATAAGTTCATGCAATATGATAAAAACCCCATCTTGTTATCCTCGATGGCAATAATACAATACGTGCCTTGCAACCCTTTCTGTCACTGGGTAAGCACACCGCAAGATCGAACCCAAAGCTAAGCACTTCTCCCATTGCAAGAACTACCAATCTAGTTGGCCAAACCAAAAAGGATAATTCGAAGAGACTTGCAAAGATAACTCAGTCATACATAAAAGAATTCAGAGAAGATTCAAATATTTTTCATAGATAAGTTGGATCATAAATCCACAATTCATCGGTCTCAACAAACACACCGCAAAAAGAAGATTACATTGAATAGATCTCCACGAGAGAGGGGGAGAACATTGTATTGAGATCCAAAAAGAGAGAAGAAGCCATCTAGCTACTAGCTATGGACCCGAAGGTCTGAAGTAAACTACTCACACTTCATCGAAGGGGCTATGGTGTTGATGTATAAGCCCTCCCTGGTGGATGCCCCCTCCAGCGGAGCTCCGGAACAGGCCCCAAGATGGGATCTCGTGGATACAGAAGGTTGCGGCGGTGGAATTAGGTTTTTGGCTCCTCGTCTGATCGTTCGGGGACATGTAGGTATATATAGGAGGAAGGAGTACGTCGGTGGAGCAATAGGGGGCCCACGAGGTAGGGGGGCGCGCCCTCCACCCTCGTGACTGCCGCTGGCACTTCTTGGAGTAGGGTCCAAGTCTCCTGGATCACGTTCGGTGAGAAAATCACGTTCCTGAAGGTTTCATTCCGTTTGGACTCCGTTTGATATTCTGTTTCTTCGAAACACTGAAATAGGCAAAAAAACCAGCAATTCTGGGTTGGGCCTCCGGTTAATTGGTTAGTCCCAAAAATAATATAAAAGTGGAAAATAGAGCCCAATATAGTCCAGAACAGTAGATAAAGTAGCATGGAGCAATCAAAAATTATAGATATGTTGGAGACGTATCAGCCTTGTGTTCGACCGGCCACGTTCGAAATGGAATCCTATTCATCGGGAGGGGTCTAACGTATCGCAAAACGGAGGAAACGGACCTCCTACGATCGAAACATGGGTCCTGTTGATCGGTAGGGGTGTGGCGTACCGCAAAACGGAGGAAACGGACTTGTGTTGGAGCGCTACGGTCGAAACGGGGTCCTATTCATCAGGAGGGGTGTGGCGTACCACAAAACGGGACTCCACAGGATATTGTTCATCTCCACCGTCGACCCCCTCCAGCATCCACGGGCTACTGTTCATCCACCGTCGACCTCTTCCAGCATCCACCTGCGACTGCCATCCACGGGCTCCTGTTCATCCAGCCTCCACCGCGCGCTACTCCACTGGCTACTGTTGAACCAGCCATTTCCATGGGCTACTGTTCAACCACCCCCTCCATGGGCTACTGTTCATCCAGCCCTCCACCGTCTACTGTTCATCCAGCCCTCCACGGGGTGGTCCTATTCATCCAGCCTTCCACTGGGTCCTATTCATCCAGCCCCAACCGGTTCCATCGATCGGGGCCCTGTTCATCCAGAGGCAACACCACGGGTCCTCAGACATCCACCCCACCGAACTGTTCATCCAACCCCCCAAAGAACGCCATCGCTCATCTAGAGGCAGATCGATCGGCTTTAGTTAGCAGCGAGAGCGGCGAATCGCCGATCGGGTTCAGTTAACAGCCATCGATTGATCGCTCGGGTTCAGTAACGCGTAGCCTACAGTGCAATCGCTCGGGTTCAGTTAGAGCCCAATGCCTCGCTCGGGTTCAGTTAGAGCCCAATGCCTCGCACCCACGCGCGTGTGTGTACGAGAGAAATGCACATTGCTCGGCCCCGACCACCCACCGTAACCGGGAACACCCCGATATTTTCCTCGCCCTCGCTTCTACCACGGTTTTTTCTGTCATGGACGGCCCAAAGAATGTCATGCAGCTGCGTCTCCAGCCCGCCCAGGATGAAAAGCCCATTTTTTGTCATGAGTTTTTGTCATAGAAGTAGGAGCCCACCGATTCTATGATGATACCGGGTTTTGTCACAATTATCATCATAGAAGTGTCATAAGTATGATAGAAAAAATTTTGTTCGGCCCAAAATGTCACGAATGTGTCTTTTTTTTTGTAGTGAAACTAATAGTAATGCATGCAAATGACAGCAGTGCTCTCCAATTGGTGCTTTTTAATAAGAGGGTGATGACTCCACATAAAAGTAAATAGATATGCCCTTCATAGAGGGAAGCAGGGATTTGAGGAGGTGCCAGAGCTCGATTTTGAAACAGAGATAAATAACATTTTGAGCGGCATACTTTCATTGTCAACATAACAACCGAGAGATCATGATATCTTCCATGCTACACACATTATAGGCGGTTCCCAAACAGAATGGTAAAAGTTTATACTCCCCCCCCCCACCACCAACAAGCATCAATCCAAGGCTTGCCCAAAACAACGGGTGCCTCCAACTAACAACAGTCCTGGGGGAGTTTTGTTTGCAATTATTTTGATTTGGTTTGAGCATGGGACTGGGCATCCCGGTGACCTACCATTTTCTCGTGAATGAGGAGTGGAGTCCACTCCTCGTGAGAATAACCCACCTATCATGGAAGATATAGACAACCCTAGTTGATACATGAGCTATTCGGGCATCCAAAACAGAATTTCATTTGAAGGTTTAGAGTTCGGCACATACAAATTTACTTGGAACGGCAAGTAGATACGGCATATAGGAAGGTATGGTGGATTCATATGGAATAACTTTGGGGTTTATGTAAGTGGATGCATAAGCAGAATTCCGCTTAGTACAAGTGAAGGCTAGATAAAGACTGGGAAGCGACCAACTAGAGAGCGACAACAGTCATGAACATGCATTAATATTAATCAACACTGAGTGCAAGCATGAGTAGGATATAGTTCACCATGAACATAAATATCGTGGAGGCTATGTTGATTTTGTTTCAACTACATGCGTGAACATGTGCCAAGTCAAGCTACTGGCGTTCAAAGCATGATACCACCCTATCATACCACATCACAACCATTTTAATAGCATGGTTGCACGCAAGGTAAGCCATTATAAACTCCTAGCTAATTAAGCATGGCATGAGCAACTATAATCTCTAACTGTCATTGCAAACATGGTTCATTCATAATAGGCTGAATCAGGAATGATGAACTAATCATATTTACAAAAACAAGATAGGTCGAGTTCATACCAGCTTTTCTCATCTCAATCAGTCCATCATATATCGTCATTATTGCCTTTCACTTGCACGACCGAACGGTGTGGATAATAATAATAGTGCACGTACATTGGACTAACCTAGAATCTGCAAGCATTTAATACACAGGATAAGACAAGGTAACATGGGCTCTTTGTTAAATCAACAATAACGCATATAAGAGTCACTTAAAATTTTCATCATGGTCTTCTCCTCTCGACCCCAAAGAAAAGAAATAAAATAAAATTATTTACACGAGAAAGCTCCCAACAAGCAAAAGAAGAACGACAAATCTTTTTGGGTTTTATTTTAATTACTACTACTGTAGGCATGGAATATAAACTAGCTAAAAGCTACAACTAATTTTTTGGTTTTTCTTAAGGTTTTTCAAACACACAAGAAGAAGGCTTAAAACAGAAAATAAACTAGCACGGATAGTACAATGGAAAAGTATGAGCACCGACAACTAGCATGAGTGTGTGAACATGAATGTAATATCGGTAAGAAATACGCACTCCCCCAAGCTTAGGCTTTTGGCCTAAGTTGGTTTATGCCCATGGATGGCCTGGCGGATATCCGAAGTTGTAGCTAGGGTCATACTGAGATGCAACGGCTACTGCGTGACGAGCTGCAGCTTGGAGGTGAGCTGCCTCCGTCCTCCTCTCATACTCGTTCGCCTCCTCCCTTGTTATAACATATCTCCCTTTTGCCTAAAAGTCAAAGAAAGTAGGAGCAGGGAGAGCAACATGGACAGTGCGACGTCTGTCAAAGATTAGTCGATATTGGAGGAACTATTCATTCCTCTCAACAAACTGATGACGAACCATAGCATTATAATCTAGATAAGCAGGAGGCAATTCCATATCATTTTCATGTATGGGTATCTCAAGATAATTAGGTACACAGGTTGCATCAATTCCACCAAACAAGTCTCCACTTAAACTATTAAGATGCACCCTTCGTGCAATGATGGCCCCCAAGTTATATTGTTTGTCACCTAATACCGCACTCTTGAGGACACTAAGATCTGGAACACACATTTGGCAAGCCTCATCTTTACCGTTAATGCATCTACCCACAAAGAGAGCAAAATAATGTATGGCAGGAAAATGAATATTCCCTATGGTGGCTTGTGTGATTTCTCTAGATTCCCCCACAGTGATACTAGCAAGAAAATCTTTATATTCAGATTTACGCGGTTCACTAACATTGCCCCACTGCTGGAGTTTGCAAATATTATTAAAATCTTCCAAATCCATGGTATATGATTTATCATAAAGGTCAAATAAAACAGTGTGAGAGTTGCGCGAGGATGTAAATTTAAACCTTCTCACAAATGAGTCAGTTAGGTATCGATATTGAGGGCACTTATCTGACACGAAGTCCTCGAGATCAGCATTACGTACATACGCGTCAAATTCATCCTTGATACCTGCTCCAACCATAAACTCTTCTGTCGGCCATTCACAAGGCCGCACTTGAGATTCCCTTGGTAGTTCATTGTCTGGCTCACGTATCGCGAGCCTTGGGCCTTGCTTCCTTGAGGAACCACCTTGGTATATTTTCCTAAACATATTTCTTCCTATGAAAAATTTCTGAAATTTTTAGTGACTCAAAATAAAAGTGAACCAAACTCAGCAAGATTGATATCAACTACTCCCACAAGTGCCTAAAGACTATATCATGCATTAGAACTACTTGGGACCATATATAGATTTAACATGTACGCTCAAGAACAGGGTCACCTAAGTAGCAAAAATGTGTAATAAATAAAGCACTAGAACAAAAACTAATTGGACCATTGGAGGAGTCACATACCAAAGAACAATCCCCCAAAGCAGTTTTGTCAGTGGAGCTTTGAGCAAGGAGATCAAAAATCGCAGCAAGATGAGCTAGAACACGGGTTTGAGTGCGAGGATTTTTTCTGGAGGAAGAAGAAGTGTGTGGGTGCTGGAATAAGTGGAGGGGGCCACGTGGGGCCCACGAGGTAGGGTGCGCGCCCCAGGGGGGTGGGCGCGCCCTGTGCCCTCATGGCTAGGTGGTGGCTCCCTCTGGTGTGTTCTCAGTGCCAGATATTCTTAAATATTTTACAAAAAATCATATTTCAATTTAAGGACATTTGGAGAACTTTTATTTTTCGGGTATTTTTTATTGTAAGGATAATTCAGAAAATAGATAGAAAATACTATTTTTACTTTATTTAATATAAATAACAAAAAGTAAAAGGAGGGTACAGAGATTTGTGCTTTCTAACTTCATCCATCTCATGCTCATCTCATTGATAATCCACTAACAAGGTTGATCAAGTCTTGTTAACAAACTCTTTTCGAATTGCATGAAACCGAAGGATTTTTAATAACACTAAGTTACCTCAACGGGGATATGCACGTCCCCAATAATAAGAATATCATATTTCTTCTTGACAGTAGTAAGAGGAAATTCAAAACCTCCAATAGTAATCGTTGAAATTTTTCCAATAGAATTGATACTGTGGACTTGAGGTTGTTTCCTTGGAAAGTGTACCGTATTCTCATTACCATTAACATGAAGAAAGTAAAATTGCCTTTGTTGCATTCAATAAAAGCCTCTGCAGTATTCAAAAAGGGTCTACCAAGGATAATCGACATACTATCGTCCTCGGGAATAATAAGAATAACAAAGTCTGTTAAAATAGTAACATTTGCAACCACAACAGGCACATCCTCACAAATACCGACAGGTATAGCAGTTGATTTATCGGCCATTTGCAATGATATTTCAGTAGGTGTCAACTTATTCAAATCAAGTCTACGATACAAAGAGAGAGGCATAACACTAACACCGGCTCCAAGTTCACATAAAGCAGTTTAACATAGTTTCTTTTAATGGAGCATGGTATAGTTGGTACTCCTGGATCTCCAAGTTTCTTTGGTATTCCACCCTTAAAAGTATAATTAGCAAGCATGGTGAAAATTTCAGCTTCCGGTATCTTTCTTTTATTTGTAACAATTTCTTTCATATACTTAGCATAAGGATTCATTTTAAGCATATCGGTCAAACGCATACGCAAAAAGATAGGTCTAATCATTTCAGTAAAGCGCTCAAAATCCTCATCATCCTTTTTCTTGGATGGTTTAGGAGGAAAAGGCATGGGTTTATGAACCCATGGTTCTCTTTCTTTACCGTGCTTCCTAGCAACGAAGTCTTTCTTACCATAACGTTGATTCTTTGATTGTGGGTTATCAAGATCTACAGCGGATTCAATCTCTATATCATTGTTATTGCTCGGTTGAGCATCAACATGAACATCATCATTAGCATTATCACTAGGTTCATGTTCATTACCAGATTGTGTTTCAGCATCAGAAATAGAAATATCATTGGGATTATCAGGTGTGTCAACAACAGGTTCACTAGAAGCATGCAAAGTCCTATCATTTTTCTTTTTCTTCCTCTTAGAAGGACTAGGTGCATCAACATTAGTTCTCTGAGAATCTTTCTCAATTCTCTTAGGGTGCCCCTCATGATACAAAGGTTCCTGAGTCATTTTACCCCCTCTAGTCATAACTCTAACAACATTATCATTTTTCTTAGTATTTAATTCATTGAGCAAATCATTTTGAGCCTTAAGCACTTGTCTACTTGATTGGTAACCATAGAAGCATGTTTACTAATAAGATTAAGGTCACCTTTAACTCTAGACATATAATCACTCAAGTGTTCAATCATATAAGCATTACGTTTCAATTTTCTACCAACATAAGAATTGAAGTTTTCTTGTTTAACAATAAAATCATCAAACTCATCCAAGCATTGGCTAGCAAACATAGTAGATGGGATTTCACCCTTATCAAATCTATAGAGAGAATTTACCTCTACTACCTGTGTCGGGTTATCAAGACCATGTATTTCTTCAATAGGTGGTAAATTCTTGACATCTTCGGCTTTAATACCCTTTTCTTTCATAGATTTCTTTGCCTCTTGCATATCTTCAGGATTGAGAAATAGAATGCCCCTTTTCTTCGGAGTTGGCTTAGGAGTTGGTTCAGGAAGTGTCCAATTATTATCATTACTCAACATATTATTCAACACCAATTCAGCTTGATCAACAGTTCTTTCCCTGAAAACACAACCAGCACAACTACCCAGGTGGTCTCCGGAAGCATCGGTTGGTCCATTATAAAAGATATCAAGTATTTCATTTTTCTTGAGAGGATGATCACGCAAAGCATTAAGTAATTGGAGAAGCCTCCCTAAAGCTTGTGGGAGACTCTCTTCTTTAATTTGCACAAAATTATATATTTCCCTTACGGCAGCTTGTTTCTTATGAGCTGGGAAATATTTAACAGAGAAGTAATAAATCATATCTTGGGGACTATGCACACAACCAGGAGTAAGAGAATTAAACCATGTTTTAGCATCACCCTTTAATGAGAACGGAAATAACTTAAGGATATAGTAGTAACGAATTTTTTCCTCATGAGTAAATAGGGTGGCTATATCATTCAATTTAGTAAGATGTGCCACAACAGTTTCAGATTCATAGCCATAAAAAGGATCAGGTTCAACTAAAGTAATTAACTCAGGGTCAATAGAGAAATCATAATCCTTATCAGAAATACAGATAGGTGAAGTAGCAAAAGCAGGGTCATATTTCATTCTAGCATTCAAATACTTTTCTTTCATCTTGGCTAACAGTTTCTTAGATCATACTCCCTCCGTTCTGAATTACTTGCACATGTATGGATGTATCTACATGTATTTTAGTTCTAGATACATCCATTTTTGCGATGAGTAATTTGGAATAGAGGGAGTATCTATCTTTGCAAGCAAAAAAGTCTCTAGCAGTTTCTTCATCCATAACATAACCCTCAGGTACATCAAGCAATTCATATCTAGGGGGAGAATCTTCATCATCACTTTCATCAATATTATCGGTTTCAATAATTTCATTCTCTCTAACCCTAGCAAGTTGTTCATCAAGAAATTCACCTAATGGCACAGCATTATCAAGCATAGAAGTAGTTTCATCATACGTATCATGCATAGCAGAAGTGGCATCATCAATAACATGCGACCTATCAGAATCAATAGCAGGTGTAGGTGTCACAAATTTACTCATAACAGAAGGTGAATCAAGTGTAGAGCTACATGGCAGTTCCTTACCTCCCCTCGTAGTTGAGGGATAAATCTTGGTTTTTTCGTCTTTCAAGTTCCTCATAGTGATCAGCAGATATAAATCCCAAGTGACTCAAAGAATAGAGCTATGCTCGCCGGCAACAGCGCCAGAAAATAGTCTTGATAACCCACAAGTATAGGGGATCAAAACAGTTTTCGAGGGTAGAGTATTCAACCCAAATTTATTGATTCGACACAAGGGGATCCAAAGAATATTCTCAAGTATTAGCAGTTGAGTTGTCAATTCAACCACACCTAGAATAATTAATATCTGCAACAAAGTATTTAGTAGCAAAGTAGTATGGAAGTAACAGTAACTGTGGCAAAGGTAACAGTAGTAGTTTTTTAGTAATTGTAACAATGGCAATGGTAAAGTAACTAAGCAAAGATCAATATGTGAAAAGCTCGTAGGCATTGGATCAGTGATGGATAATTGTGTCGGATACGATTCCTCATGCAACAGTTATAACATAGGGTGACATAGAACTAGGTCCAGTTCATCAATGTAATGTAGGCATGTATTCCGAATATAGTCATACATGCTTATGGAAAAGAACATGCATGACATCTTTTGTCCTACCCTGCCATGGCAGCGGGGTCCTATTGGAAACTAAGGGATATTAAGGCCTCCTTTTAATAGAGTACCGGACCAAAGCATTAACACTACGTGAATACATGAACTCCTCAAACTATGGTCATCACCGGGAGTGGTCCCGATTATTGTCACTTCGGGGTTACCGGGTCATAACAAATAGTAGGTGACTATTGACTTGCAAGATAGGATCAAGAAAATATTCACGAAAACATAATAGGTTCAGAGCTGAAGTCATGGCACTCGGGCCCTAGTGACAAGCATTAAGCATAGCAAAGTCATAGCAACATCAATCTCAGAACATAATGTATACTAGGGATCAAACCCTAACAAAACTAACTCGATTACATGATAAATCTCATCCAACCCATCACCGTCCAGCAAGCCTACGATGGAATTACTCACGCACAGCGGTGAGCATCACGAGATTGGTGATGGAGGAAGGTTGATGATGACGACGGCGATGGATTCCCCTCTCCGGAGCCCCAAACTGACTCCAGACCAGCCCTCCCGAGAGATATTAGGGCTTGGCGGCAGCTCCGTATCGTAAAACGCGATGAATCCTTCTCTCTAATTTTTTTTCTCCCCGAACGTGAATATATAGAGTTGGAGTTGAGGTCAGTGGAGTCTCAGGGGGCCCATGAGGCAGGGGTGTGCCCTAGGGGGGTGGGCGTGCCTTCCACCCTCGTGGACAGGGTGTGGGGCCCCTGGTGTTGATTCTTTTGCCAGTATTTTTTATTAATTCCAAAAAAATTCTCCGTGAAGTTTTAGGTCATTCCAAGAACTTCTATTTCTGCACAAAAATAACACCATGGCAATTCTGCTGAAAACAGCGTCAGTCCGGGTTAGTTCCATTCAAATCATGCAAGTTATAGTCCAAAACAAGGGCAAAAGTGTTTGGAAAAGTAGATACGTTGGAGACGTATCACATAGCATGAGTTATTATTGTTGACATCACCCTTGAGGTGAATACGTTGGGAGGCGAAATTATAAGCCCCTATCTTTCAATGTGTCCGGTTGAAACGTTTTGCTCATGTGTACGCGGTGAGTGTTAGCAATCATAGAAGACTATATGATGGTTTAGTAGTGGAGTTGCCTAAAGGCTCCGATACGTGACCTTTCCTAAAAATATGATGAATTGTAGTTGCAAAGTTGACTGAGAACATAGTTTGTTGGATTCTAATAGAGTTTTTGCTTTATACTTCGATTATGTGATGAACTGTTACTTATTCATGAGTAGTATATGATAAAAAGTTCTATGACAAAAGTCTTATGTTCAGATTTGTTCATGTTATAATAATGAACATGATGCTTCTATGTCCGTATTTTGTTTTTGTCGACACCTCTCTCTCAAAGCATGTGGACATGTTTTTCGATTTCAGTTTTCGCTTGAGGACAAGCGAGGTCTAAGCTTGGGGAGTTGATACATCCATTTTGCATCATGTTTTCTTACTGTTATTTATGATGTTTCTATCCATAATAATGCTTTTTGGAGTAATTCTAATGCCTTTTATCTCATAAATTGCAAGGTACACACCAAGAGGGAGAATTCCGACAGCTGGAAATCTGGACCTTGAAAAGCTACGTCAGGCCACCTATTCTGCACAACTCCAAAGAAGCTGAAACTTTACGGAGATTTTTCATGGAATATTTGAGAATTATTGGAGCAAATAACTACCAAAAGGGGCCCACTAGGTGGGCACAACCCACCTGGGCGCGCCAGGGAGCCCATGCGCGCCCTGGTTGGTTGTGCTCACCCAGGCCCATCTCTGGTGCCCATCTTCTGGTATATAGGTCATTTTGACCTAGAAAAAATAAGGAGAGGACTTTCGGGACGGAGCGCCGCTGCCTCGAGGCGGAACTTGGGCAGGAGCACTTTTGCCCTCCGGCGGAGCGATTCCGCTAGGGGAACTTCCCTCCTGGCGGGGGAAATCATCATCATCATCAGCACCAACAACTCTCCCATTTTGGGGGAGGGCAATCTCCATCAACATCTTGAACAGCACCATCTCATCTCAAACCCTAGTTCATCTCTTGTGTTCAATCTTGTTACCGAAACTATAAATTCGTGCTTGTGGGTAACTAGTAGTGTTGATTACATCTTGTAGTTGATTACTATATGGTTTATTTGGTGGAAAATTATATGTTCAGATCCATTATGCTATTTAATAACCCTCTGATCTTGAGCATAATTATCATTTGTGAGTAGTTACATTTGTTCTTGAGGTCACGGGAGAAATCATGTTGCAACTAATCATGTGAACTTGATATGTGTTCGATACTTTGATAGTATGTATGTTGTGATTCCCTTAGTGGTGTCATGTGAACGTCGACTACATGAAACTTCACCATATTTGTGCCTAAGGGAATGCATTGTGGAGTAGCAATTAGATGATGGGTTGCGAGAGTGACAGAAGTTTAAACCCCAGTCTATGAGCTATTCCGTAAGGGACCGATTGGATCCAAAAGTTTAATTCTATGGTTAGAATTTATTCTTAATACTTTTCTCATAGTTGTGGATGCTTGCGGGAGGGTTAATCATAAGTAGGAGGTTTGTTCAAGTAAGAACAACACCTAAGCACCGGTCCACCCACATATCAAATTATCAAAGTAGCGAACACGAATTAAGCCAACATGATGAAAGTGATTAGATGAAATTCCCGTGTACCCTCAAGAACACTTTGCTTATTATAAGAGACTGTTTTGGCCTGTCCTTTGCCTCAAAAGGATTGGGCTACCTTGCTGCACTTTTGATACGACTATCGTTACTTGCTCGTTAAAAATTACCTTGCTATCAAACTACTATGTTACTTACAATTTCAGCACATGCAGACATTACCTAGCTGAACCACTTGTCATTTCCTTCTGCTCCTCATTGGGTTCGACACTCTTACTTATCGAAAAGAGCTACAATTGATCCCCTATACTTGTGGGTCATCAAGGGGCATTAAAGAAAAGGAAGTCCGCTGATGCCCCTGTTGCTCCTTCTCTAGTGAAGAAATTGAAGACTATTCCAAGTTCTTCAAGTGACTTATCTATATTGAACCATTGTCCACAGCGCCACCAACTGTTGAAGTAACTGACTGCCGCATGCTACTTGTGAGTTGCCTTGACTTTTTTCCCGAAGAGGAAGGGATTTAGCAGTACAATAGAGATAAGTATTTTCCTAAGTGAGAACCAAGGTTTATTGAACCAAAAGTAGAATCATGCAAACCCGAGTGAACAACACCTGCACACACAAAAGCAAATATTTGGACCCCAACACAGGCAAGAGGGTCGTCACTCCCTTTGATCTTGTTACTTGGAAGGATTAAATCTTGTATAGGTAGATGGATAAACTGCAAAACAAAATAAAAGATAAATAAATTACAACAAGGTTTTTTTGTTTTTATATTATGATTTAAGGTAGACCTGGGGGCATAGTTTTCACTAGAGACTTCTCTCTCGAACACATAGCTTATGATGGGTAAACAAATTACTGTTGGACAATTGATAGAAAAGTACATAGTTATGACAAATTCATGAAAACGATCATGTATATAGGCATCACGTCCGAGACAAGTAGACCGACTCATGCCTGTCTCCACCAATCGACCGCTATCCAGCATGCATCTATGGTATTAAATTCATGACAAACAGAATAACACATTAAGCAAGATGACATGATGTAGACAAAAACTCAATCAATGTGAATAAACCCCATTGTTTTATCCTTACTAGCAATAATACAATATGTGCCTTGGCCCTTTCTGTCACTGGGTTATATCACCGCAAGATTGAACCCACTACAAAGCACCTCTCCCATTGAAGATAAATCAATCTAGTTGGCCAAACCAAACAGATAGACTGTAGATAAATACACAGCTATAACAATCATACATAAAAGAGTTCAGAGAAGACTCAATTAGTTTCAATGAATAATCTGATCAATAACTCCAAGAAGATCCACGAGATCGCAAAAGAAGATTACATCAGATAGAACTCCAAGAAGATCGAGGAGAACATGGTATTGAAGATCCAAGAGAGAGTAGAAGCCATCTAGCTATGGACCCGTAGGTCTATGGCGAACTACTCACACATCATCAGAAGGGCAAAAAGGTTGATTTAGAAGCCCTCCATGATCAATTCCCCTTCTAGCAGAGTACCGGAGAAGGCCTCCAGATGGGATTGCGGAAGAATAAAGACTTGCGGTGGCGAAAAAGTTTCTTCGAGTGCCCCTCTGATGGTTTGGGAATATTTGAGAATTTATAGAAGTGGAATTAGGCCAAACAGAGCTGCGTGGGGCCCACAAGCTCTGGGAGCGCACCCTACGAGCTTATGGCCTTAGTGTCTCTTTTGGCCTCCTCCCAAAGCTTCATGGGTCCCTTCTGGTCCCGAAAAAAAACTAAAAGGTTTTAATCCGTTTCGACTTCCACTACTAGGAAAAAGCCTACTAGCAGCGTTGGTTTTTTGTTTAGTAGTAGCGCAGGTCACCGCGCTACAGCTAAAAAGTTAGTAGTAGCGCTGGTCCACCAGCGCTACTACTATAATGTTAGTAATAGCGTGGGTGCCGCCCGCGCTACTACTATTTGAACCAGCGCTACTAGTAACAAAATAGGAGTAGCGCGTCTAGTATACGAGGCGCTACTACTATACTAGATACTAGTAGCGTGTAGTTTTCCCCAGCGCTACTACTAACAAATTATGAATTAAAAAAATATTACATGCATTATTCATAGATAGAAATCAGGGACACGTCCAGTGCAAAATGAACTAAACGCACACAACCAAAGGTGGGTACCTTCCCTAGTGTTTCACCACCAACCTAAACAGACCACTTCTCTACATGTATCTACCAAGGCTCGAAGTTCAGACGCCGGCGAACCCGAATCCTCCCTCACCCCGAATGATGGCATCAAGGTCCACCACCTCGGCGACATCTGGCGTCAGGATCAATGGATGATCCTCCGTGCGGCGCGGTCGCCGGGCTTCACGGCGAAGTCCACCTCTCAGTGGTTGAAGAGCACGACGCCCACCAGGCTGCCGTAGTCAGTGTCAATCACCCCTACTGCCACGTCGGGAAAGTGAAAACTTGTTAGTGCGTGTCAACATTCAAATCCAGTAGGGTATTTTCTTTCTTTTTAGCACATGCACATGCATCAATAGTAACAGCCGGAGGCTAGTCCTTACTTGTTGCACGAGACATGAAGAAGGCTGGGTCCCCTCCTTGTTGCACGAATGAATCAAAGGAAGACACTTCCGCGAGACATGAAGAAGGCCAGGTTCCCTCCTTCTGTAAATAGCTCAGGTGCCTGAAGTTGCAAGGAATCTTAATACAATGAACTCATAGTAATGCATAATAACAAGAAAAAGAAAAAAAAACATGAATCCTAAAGAAAAGATCATTATATGAGTCAGGATAATGTGGGTAACAGTATTCATTAATAAGAACAATGGGCTGACATTTCTCAAGTGACATTTGTTTCACCAACAATAATTAATGATGAGGCATGTAAGATTTACATGCGTAGCATCAGCATACCCTCTGGTCCTTGCAAGAACTTGAAGACCAAGGTTCTTAGCTTTCTCCCCACTGACTAGCACAAGTGCAGCAGCACCGTCACTGTACATTAAAAGATAAGAATGGCACTATAGTTACACTTCCAGGTAAACATTGCTTTACATAACTTATATTAACCATGGAGAAATCCTAAAATTCGAGCTACGAAGTAATATAGCTTCAGTACACTCTTAAGATGATACATTTACTACTGTAGATATACAACATAGTTTGGATTCATGCTGCATACCAAAGGTAATCTGATCGTGTAAAAATAAAGCTACAATGCTGCACTAAGAAGTATCAATTGTTGATTTTAGAGGTATTAAACAGACACACTTCGATCACAGAGATCAATTTCTACTAGCTTAAATTCAAATGCTTAACTCAAGATTGTGATATCATACTAGACTCTGGCTGCATATTAATTACTCTACAATGTTTAAAGGGAGCACTATATTGCAGGACTACCTTTGCAAGACTCTCATCCTTGCCAACAAAAACTGGTGGTCTGCCTCTACCAGAAGGAATTTCAACCTGGTCAACAATATATGTTTGAAATTGGTACCTAAGAGACAATATTTCATATAGAAGGAGTTTTGGGGCCCTTAAATAATGCACACACTGGTTGTGCAGTGATTGGTAACCAAAGGTGCGCTCCCTGTCAGACACCACAAAGTAAACATATGCACATGAACAGAGAGCACGCATGAGTGTGACTAAGAAGTAAAGATGAAACTGTTGCTCGGCACTGACAAGAAAGAATCACGGAGAAAATTGCAATCCTTCTACTGCAGCAGCACCTGCAGACTGCAGTACAACAACTGCTCCCTCAAACTTCAGCGAAATTAAGTGCATCATCAATCAATCAAACTAGATAACGTATGATATCCGTTTATGACCTGCATGCTTATGTATCCTGTAGCTTAGTCCAGTAGACTGTCTCAGGAGCGTCTGCTGCAGAATAGACTCAAACAGCCAAGAGCTCGTATTAGTATACGTGCGTGCACGTCCAGTCGGCGAGGCGATTGACTGCTATTATACGTGAGTCAGCTTCAAGGAGGAATCGATCCAGATGCTTTCGCCTTGCACACTTGCGCGTCTCTACGGAACCAAGCTATGTATGAATACATGTTGTCGACGGCCGAAAGCACTGGTCGCCGGAATCGCGCCATACAAAGTACGCCGGAAAGTGATCGGCGCACGGATCTGCGCCAACACTCAGGTACTGTAAATGAGTGTCTAATCATGGACAGCTTGATGTTTGTAATTTTATGTTATTATGGTTTTCATTTTGGTAAACCACTGCTGCAAGGAGCTTTATTTTTAGTTTTTTGATAGCTGCTTGCTTGCATACTTGAAGTGTGTGCATACAGATGGCCGTGGGCCCGTGGCACATGAGAGTGAGAGCAGAGCGGAGGGGGAGGGGCTTACCCAGCCCAGCAACAGAGGCGCGGGGACGAGGAGTACCAGGCAGAGGTCTGCTCCATCATCCATGAGAGGAGAGGGGAGGAGAGGAGAGGAGCATCAGGCTTCAATTAGCAGAGGTACCTGCAAGTACAATACAACCCAGCCTGCGTGAGGAAGAAACTAATCGCATGAATGAAAGGGAAGGGCAAATTGAACCAAGATGGGTTACCTACCTTGACCTTGACCTTGAGGAGGAGCACTAGGGTTGGGTCGGCGTAGTGGCGTCTGGAGCGAGCAGAAGCAGATCCCCATGGCGTGCGCGAGGCGGCCGAGCAGGAGCAGGAGCAGATGGGGGTTCCTCTCCTGGCGCGCGAGATGACGGAGCGAATCCCTCGATCTGGCGGCCGCCTCCTCACTCACGCACGGCCGCTCGCGATTTTGAGTGGGGAACTGGGGATGGAGCTCCTGGTCCAAGGCGGATCTGATACCTGCAGCTGCGGGCGCTTCCTCGATCCCCATCTTGCCATCTCTTCTCTTCTCGTGAGGGAGGTGAGAGGGTGGGGGCGGCGGCAGCAGCGGCTCTTGGGGACGGGCCGGGAGAGAGCGGAGGCCATGGCCTGAGGGCCGGCGGCGCTGGAGGGAGAGGAGGCCGCCCGGCGATGGGGTTGGGGTTGGGGCAGCGGCGGGGTTGTGGTTGGGGGTCGCCGGCGGAGCTGCTGGAAAGAAGGAGAGAAGGAGGACGCCGGGGTGGCTGGTGGGGAGGAGGTCGCCGGCGAGGGGCTGGAGAAGAGGAGATCGGCGGCGGGGTTGGGTGAAAGGGGTAAGACAGAGAGGGGAGAGCGGCGGGGTTAGGTGGGGTGTAGGGAGAGGGGAGAGAACCCACACTTAGAGCATCTCCAACAGCCGCGCTATGCGATCTTTGGGGGTTAGCTTCGCCGGGTTACCGTTCCGCACCAGAATCCCCAAAAGGTAGGATCGGCGATCAACGAAGCGACCGGGAGGCGACCGGGATCCCTTGCGCGCCGCCGGTGACGCCGCCGGTTCCCTCTCTCTCCGTCGGCCGCCCATGCATGGAGGGGGGAACCCGGTCTGCTCGCTAGGTGGGTGTGTGGTAGGATTAGGGTTGAGGAGACGCCGCCGAGGCCGCTGCGGTAGTGTCGCGTCGGAATAAGTTTCTCCGGCTCTGTTCGCGGTCAGCGAGGCTTTTGCCTTCGCTCAGGAGCCGGCGGTGTTGGGATCCGGATCTCGCCGAGGTCGCGGGCTATGGTGGTTGGAGGTCCATCGGACCTTTGGCCGCTTGGATCCTCGGATGGGCGATGGATGCAGGGAGACGAAGACCTTTCTTCTTCCTTGTTGGTATGATTTGTCAGCTTTTTTCTTCTCCTTCCTCTCGCTACCGATGCCGTGGGAGATCCGCTTTGTCCGGGCGGATGGGCGGTCGCGATCTTGGACCGGTCCGATGACTCGTGTTCTCTTCCTTTCGGAAGGACATTTTTCGTGATACTCAAAGCCAAAGATGAAGACGGTATTGCGGTGTGTTGGATTGATGTCCATGCCCTCTCAATTGGTGTCAAGAAAGAAGGAAGCGGCGTGGCGGCAATTGTACCGTGGTCGAAGACGATGACTGCTTTGATCGGGTGCGATCCTTCGCTGCAGGGTCTTCTCTCAAGATTTAGGGATGATGACACAGGCTCCGGAGATCTTCTTGTGTTATGGTTGTATTATGGTACTCTAGGTGTTCATGGTCCTTTGTGTTTGCGTTTCAGTGTGCTTGTAAGAGTCAACTACTTTGTACTGATTCGTAATTTGAATGAAGAATTTCTATAAAAAAAACAGCCGCGCTATGCGCCGCGCGTAAAAAACCTGTTTGTCGCTACAAGGCTTATTTGGTTTAGCTTGCCGCCAAAATGACTCCAAGAATCAGCGCTATAATGCAATAAGACGTGCGCGCTCCACCAAAGCGCAAAAATAGAGCACGTGCGCGCCGCACAAACCACATATACATTTTAAGAAGAAGAGAAAAATAATCAAATGAACAAAATAATTCAATAATAAATAGTTCAATTTCGTTATCATTACAACTCAAACAAATAGTTTATCGTTCAATACAACAACTAATAAACACAACAAATAGTTCAGGAACAATACAATGTCGAATGCAGAAATCATCATGCTCTTTGTCGTCCATGCCATGCCCACCACTCTTCAATCAGATCATTCTGAAGTTCATTGTGCATTGTGGGACGCTGAATGGCATGATAGGAGGCAATAAAACGGGCTACCCTTTCAGCCCTCCGTCGCACTCGCACGGGATGTCCCAAGAGCTCATACTGTGAGTAGTCTAAATCTTGGCCACGCTCATTCTCGATGATCATGTTGTGCATGATCACACAAGCGTGCATGATGTACCAAAGCATTTTTTGATCCCAAAATCTAGCCGGTCCTCTCACAATAGAAAATTGGGCTTGCAAAATCCCAAATGCTCTCTCCACATCTTTTCGAGCCGCCGCCTGAGCATTGTGGAAATCAAGATTTTTCTTACCTTCCGGCTTTTTCAATGGCTTCACAAAGGTTTGCCACTTTGGATAGATGCCATCCGCTAGATAATAGTCATAGTATGCGACGGCCATTTGCTACAAAGCGCATTGTGGCAACTCACCGCTTGCAATCTTATTCATCGGTGGTGACCGTCGACGATATTGATGTCATTCAAAGATCCAGCATTCCAAAGAATACATGCCAAATCCAAGTCTCTGATCGCCACCGCTTCAAGGATTATAGTGGAACCCTTTTTGGCCGTGGAATTGCCCATGCCATGCCTTTGGACAATTCTTCCAACTCCAATGCATGCAATCTATTGAGCCAAGCATGCCAGAAAGCCGCGCTTTGTTCATCGCCAATAGCCTTGCGGCGTCTTCAGCGATGGGAGATCTCAAATACTCCTCGCCAAACACTTGCACAATTCCCACCGCAAAGCGCTTGACACACATGATGGCTTGGCTCTCACCCATAGCCAAGTGATCATCAACTAGATCAGCGGGATACCGTATGCCAACATACGCAAAGCGGTGTCACCTTCGAAAGGTGCTATGCCCGAGCTCTCCGCGGCATTCCTCCTTTCTTTGAAAAACCGGTCATGGCTCGCTAGTTTCTCCGCAACGCGCTGAACAAGTCGGTGCTCATCCTAAACCGGCGACGAAAATACGACTCCGGATATGTGGGATTCTCCACGAAATAGTTCTTCATCAATCTGTTATGGGCATCAATCCTATCTCTCCAAATTTTCTCCCGACCCATAACCGAACCACCGTGCTTCGGTTTTTTATTGATATGCATAGCTAGGATCATTGCAAGATCCTCCTCCTCTTCCATATCAAATTTTTCTTCGGAAGAATCATACGACGAACTCATCTACAATGTTCAATACTATACTATAAAAACTACGATTCAAAACATGCACCAAATTCATGAAGTTTGAGCAATACATACCTTGTAGGCGTTTTGTCAAACACCTTGCAGCGTGGGTGGCAGCATGGCCGCCAAGCGCTGTTCCTCGGACGACGGAGACGCGCGAAGCCGCCAGGACTAGGAGGATGGGGCGAGCGGCGCTGTGGATAGGCCGGGACGCGCTGAACGGTCGCCGGGCGCGACGGCGGCGGCGCGCGCCGGATGGGGGTGGAAGTGGGAGAGGAAGTGCGGGCGCGAAGGCCGATCGCGTTATGCACAGAATGTGGCGCCGAAATACACCACTGCTGGGCGGTGTTTTCAACAGCGCCCCACTCGTTCTAGCAGCGCTGCGTTTTTTGCGCCATTGAGCGACCCGCTTGGCGTTCTTGTGCGCTAAACGGACTTATTTACGGCGCGGTGCTAGTTTAGCGTGCCTGTTGGAGATGCTCTTAGGCCTCATTTGGTTGCCAAGGAAATAGAAACCTGGGCAGCTAGCCCCCAGCTGGGATTTTCCCTTTGTACATGGGATCCCTCCCACCAGGGGGTATATGTCCCCGCTGCCACTGATGCCCAAATGGAGGGAGGGAAATCCCCCACGCGTAACATACAGATATCAATAATACCAATCAGATCAGACACAAAAATCACAGGCATATACAAAAATTAGAATTCAGTAGATAAATTTCAAAAAATAATACGACTGACATTCCATTGTTTGCATTTCACTGCAATCTAGTATTAGCCTAAACCATTTTTGTGTGCCAAAATAAGGCAATCATTACACCTAATATGCTCCATCATTGTTCGGATAGATACTCAATTTTGGGACCATTACAACTAAAGCAAAAGGTTAGCTATTGCAGAAACATGGAGCTAATGGGTTGTACACTACAAAAAACTCTAAATTCTCAAGTTGTCATGTTTGAGGCGGACACACTACTGAAGAAGATAAGCTGCAAGGAGATGATCAATAGTCTTGCTCAGGTCTTTCCCCACTTCACATCAACATCAGGTACGGCAGCTCGATGTTTTAGGTGCACTTGTTGCCTTCAATAAGTTGACATTGAAGCATGTACCTACAATTAAATTGCAAGTCTAGAACATAAACAAGAGTAACTTAATCAGTTGGCCCATAAAGTATAAAAATGCACTACACACAAAAGTCTGAAAATGCAATATACCATACTATTGAAATAATGAAATGGATAAGAGCATGTACAATACAGCAATGTTTCTTTGGCAGTCAAACTAAATACTGGTCCCTAGGGTACATTAAACATGCTAGTTGGCAATAAAAAAATAAATTTCAGAGAACTAACCTAGAAACACATGGAGCCACTAGCGATTGTAAAACAGAGCATACACAGTTGGCATGGTCAAGAAACTAAAATGGTTAGAATAATTCGCACCAAGATCATAGTTTTGCACTTCCAAAGTAGCAAAGGTATGAGTACCACTGAAGAGCACATGACGTAACATTGACTGGTGCAAAATGATAAGAACTCAACTTGATAAACATAGGGAATTAATCGTCGCTACATCAATTTTTTCGTGAATATGCAAAGCTTGTGAATCATTTCATTGGTAGAAGGAGTAGAAATAGTACAGTGTAGGATACAACACATGACAAGAACGCTTTTTGGAGAGGATTAGAAAACTATGCACCCAAGAAATCATGCTTTGCTCCATCTCTTTCAACTACTGTTGATTTGGACAAGAGAGACTACATGCAGTCAGGCTTAAAGAGAGACTTTCTGTGCATTGGGTGGACAAATCAAATAGTAAAAAAAATATAGTAGTTCTTAGGAAGATATGGAATATGTGTTCACGTGATGGTGGGGAACTCTCCAAGATTTGTACTCCGGACTATACTAATTCCTTAGTGCAATCACATCTTAGATCTGGAGCAATGACTATCAGTGCGGGGACGATGATGGCAAGAAGCTATATGAGCTGGAGGAGGGCTAACCTTGGTGGAAGGAGGAGCAAGACGAACGCCGGGTAGTTGTTATGGCCGGACATGACATAGATTCCTCTCACCGTCGAGATGTTGATGGAAGGAAAAGCACGGCCACTTTGTTCTAGTATGCATGGGTCAAAAGAAATACTAATATATATTTTGATCCTATCGTAGACAGAATATTACTCTCTAGAGAGTCCAATATTCAGGTTACTGATCAAAGAAATTATAAATTTATAACACATAACATATACTATCTACTGATCTACCAAGCATTAAGCATACTTGCTATATAAGAACATAATGTGTTCAATATGGTCATTCACAATGAGCATATTATCATCGAAGGAGACAAAACTGTTTTATAGCGTAATGCATAAAGTCTGAAGAACATGAGAAATAGCTATGGAAATGAAAACTGAGCCACAGGTCTGATGCATAGATTATCTAGGCAACAAGTTTTCACCAAAACTTCAGCAACCAAACATTGTGCACAGATCTAGGTGCTCACCGGTTATTGACACTGGTGGAAATGATATGAGAGGAGGAGGTTGTGCTCACATTCTTGGATCTGGACGTTCAGGTTCATCAGGGATGGTGAAGGCATGAATTGGAGAAATATATAGAGGTTGAAGAGGAGGCTAACCTTGATCGGAGGAGGTAGAAAACGACCGCAGAACCGTCGTCGTCGCGGTCGCTGGAGCTTTGATGCGGAGAAGAGATCCGGGGAAGGAGGACGATGACGGCCGCTGTCCATCGCCGCCGCTGGAGGGGCGGAGCTTGGATCCTGGGCACTTGACGGAGGGGGTCAAGGGCGTCGCTTATGTCACCGGTAGAGGAGCTCGAAGGCGGAGGAGGCTGGGCACTGGATCTTGGTCGACGGCGATGTCGTTCGGTCGTCTCGCACGGGTCGTGGCCCGATTTTTTTATAATTAATAATTCAGTAATTCCAGAACTGGTAAAGGATTTGTGAAAATTCTAAAAATAGGAAGGACGCAAAGAACAACAGCGTCCACACCTGGACGCCATTAAGAACCACACCCATGTGTGGACGCTATTGCCAATGGCGTCCAATTATGTGGTTCGGCCGGTGCTCTAATTAAACTGAACCGAGCCGTTTCTCGTTGATGTTTCATGACCCGTAAAACCTAGTTCGCTTGCAATCATTGCTCTTCGTCCTTGCCGTGCATCAAGCAACCTCGGCCGATGTTACAAACCCAGCTACTACTCCATCAAACACAAGGGATTACTACTCTGTCGTATTGATTCACTCAAGTATCATGCCTAGTTGCTCGTACAGGCGGCACTCCGCCTCCACTTGCTCGGAGGCCTCCACCGCAAGCCTTTTCCGTCGCCTCCCGGTCCTTCCTTGCCTCTTTTGCGGAGACCACTCGCGGGTCGCTGACATCTAGCCGCAACATCCCACAAAACTAAAAGTTCTGGTGGCCGTCGGCGCGACCGACCAAATGTCATATTCTTTAGCGGCCCGCTCGGCGAATTGGAAGGATCCGAGCCAAAGCTTCTCATGGGTGTGCGAGTCTGTGATCTCGGCCACCCATGTCCCCAATGCCCGTTGCCACATGCCAATGTACGGTCTTATTGCGGCGGAGAGCTGGGAGCTCGGGGAAGCCGGAGAGACTGTCGTGGGAGGTAGATGGGGCGACACTCGAGGAATAGTTGTGATGATGGCAGGAGGCAGACGGGTCGGCGCTGCACTCGCGATGGTGCGGATCCGCTCTGCGGATGGTGGCGAGGAGCGACGACCATGGGATCTGGCCATGGCGGCAAGGGTTAGGTTGCGAGAGCGATTGGGGGGGTCGCCGATGACATGAGGGTGGCAGGGGATTGGGGGTGAGTGGCAAAGAGGCGTGTGGTGCTTTTACTCCACGACGGAGAAGTCGAGTAAGTTTAGGTGCTCAGCAAGGCGAGGAGTAAAATATATACTCCACTATAGAAGTTACGGGATAAGTTAGGTCCTTGTTAGAGAAGTAAGGCCGGATTTTTACTTCTCTAACCGGTTTTAGGGGATCAGCTAGAGATGCTCTAACCCTTATCAAGATCCTTCACATACGTTATAGGAATAAGAGCGACACTACTAATAGCCACATCAACAACACAGTTAACTTGCATATCCATCTTCTAGGAATCTGACCCACTCATTACCAGTGCACCGCTCGGGTCGTCTTTAGTTTCATGAGGCATGCACGTTCTTTGCCAGCCATTGTTCTTGCATTGCTCGTTCCGCTTCAGCATGCTTGGCCATAGCATGAGTGCGATGTTGCATTCGGGACATGACAGCCGACAACGCCAATCATCACATGAGAGACATCGTCTCACCGACCGTTCGCTCTTATGATCCACCAATTGACATTTCTTTGAACGAGCAAGCCGATTAGGTCGGGGACAGCCGATTCATGGATTCCTGGTCTAGGTTGGTTCAATCATGCATTGGACGCGGCAAACACTAGCGTCCAGACCTGGACATGGTTCACAATAGCGGCCAGCCTGGACGCTGTTACTCATAGCGTCCTTCCCATTTTTCAAAATTTCAAGTTACCTTTACCAGTTTTGTAATAATTGAATTATCATTTATTATTAATAAAAAAATCGGGGTCGTGGCTTTCCTCCCCGACCTCTGGGGTCGTGGCTTTCCTCCCCATGGAAAGGACGTGGGTCGGGCTGGGTTTCCGCCGAACGGATGCCTCCAAATGACGCGACGCATCTCCCTGGGCTAGCTCGGCCCGTGGTTCTGCGACCCGGGGAAATAGCGGGGATCCCGGCGGGATCCCTTGCAACCAAATGAGGCCTTAGTTGCAATGCGGTGCAGTGCGGTGCGGTGCGACTAGTTGTAGCGCGGGGCAGGGGCACGGGTGCTGCGCTGCTACTATCTGGGGTACACTGTTGGATCCGGTCTGACCATAGTAGTAGCGTGCAAACATTAGACCCGCGGTACTACTATTCGTTAGTAGTAGCGTGGTTTTATACCCCTCGCTACTACTAATGCCATGTCTTGGGGACACTTAGTAGTAGCGTGGGAATGGTGGGCTCATGCTATTACTATTTTATAGTAGTAGCGCATTGTTTTTACCCGCGCTACTGATAATTAGTAGCAGCAGTGCCTTTTAAAAAGCGCTACTAGTAAGCCCCTGTGTATAAGGTTTTTCCTAGTAGTGTTCCTTTGGTATTGATTTTCTGAAAGATAAAAAAAAAGAAAACAGAAACTGGCACTGGGCACTGTTAATAGGTTAGTCCCAAAAATGATATAAAATAGCATAAAAATGCATATAAAGCATCCAAAATGGATAATATAATGCATGAAATAATAAAAAATTATAGATGCGCCGGTGATGTATTAGCATCCCTAAGCTTAATTCTTGCTCGTTCTCGAGTAGGTAAATGATAAAATTAATATTTTTTATGTTGAAAGCTACCTAACATGTGTACCATGTAATCTATTTTCGGTATAAATGTTGAGAAACAATGAATTAACAATATCAACATAATAATATCCATGAATATAAGAAGCATAATCATTAAACTTTCAAAATATGCGATCCTTAATGAATGTTATCCCCACTCATTTTATCATGTTAGCATGACATGACTCCGCCTTTATCGCATAAATATAAATCATGAGCACCAAGGTGTCAAACTAGGTAATTGGATCGTACTTCAAACACGTTTCAACATTTTCAACTTCACGCAATACATGAGCGTGAGCCATGGATATAGCACTACGTGAAATAGAATGTTGTAGTAGAGATCATATGGGGGGCAAAAAGGAAAAAAGTCGCACATCAACTCGACGGATCAATGGACTATGAAGAGCCCATCAATCTATATCAACGCGAGGAGTAGGAGTTGCCATGCAATGGATGCACTAAGAGCTATATGAAATCTCAATGAAACCTAAGTGAGTGTGCATCAAACTTACTTGCTCATGAAGATCTCGGGCATTTGAGGAAGCCCATCATCAGAATATACAAGCCAAGTTATATAATAAAAAATTCTAACTAGTATATGAAAGTGACAACTAGGAGACTATCTTTATGAAGAACATAGTGCTACTTTGAAGCACAAGTGTGGAAAAATGATAGTAACATTGCACATTCTCTCTTTATCTCTCCTTTTTTGGTGGGCTCTTTTGGCCTCTTTTTTTTCGTTCGGTGTCTCATCCCGACTTGTGGGGGAATCATCGTCTCCATCATACTTTCGTCATTGGAACAATGCTCTAATAATTATGATCATCACACTTTTATTTACTTACAACTCAATATTACAATATGACTCTATATATATGAATGCCTTTGGCAATGTACCAGGATGTGTGATACGCATTCGTTATATGATTCTTTTTGTTGTTTTATGCCAATATTCTACAATTTTCACATACTTTTGGCAACAATTTATACGATTTTCTTGGACAACATATTAATTGAGTGCCCAGTGCCAGCTCCTGTTTGTTGCATATTTTTGTTTCGTAGAAAATCCATATCAAATGAAGTCCAAACGCGATAAAATTTTACGGAGATATTTTTGGAATATATGTGATTTTTAGGAAAAAACAATCAACGCGAGATGATGCTCGAGGGACCCACAAGCTCAAGGGGCGCGACCAAGGGGCTTGTGGCTACCCTGTAAGTTGGTTGGATGTGTCCTTCGACCATAAGAAAGCTAATATCCGAATAAACATCTCCTCAATATTTCAGCCCAATCAGAGTTACAGACTCTGGGAATATATATAAGAAACGGTTTTGGACGAGAAAACAAACAGAGAGAGATCCCACCTAATCTTGCTACCTAATCTTTTGATATGTGATGTATGTTTTTCGGCACAAACAAAGGGAAGCCACAAAAGAAAACAGAGAGAACACACTAAAGGTAATGTTAAGTCTGAAATTCCCACCTAATCTTTTTTACTTGCTTAGAGGAATGTTTCAATGCTTTTCTGAAAAATATATGCCTAGACACAAAATACATGCTATATAGCCCAGTTTCACGATAGTGCACAAGAACATCATTCGGCATAAATATAAAAACACCTCTACTATATATGTAAATTTTAGGATAGTTATGGCAGCATCCGTCAAACAGACTTGCCCTGTATGTCCATTCATATCGGAATGTGCTGAAGATGTGGTTGTGCGTGATTCTTCAACTTGAGCATTCTAATGATGTCAGAGTTTGGACCCACTCTGTAAATATTTGGCAATAGCTACATTGGAGAGAGTGAATGAATTTGACATCAGTGCCAAAATTCTGACGACATCATAAATTTGGCACCATCACGTTGTGGATGCCCTAATCTGTTCATCCCCCTGTAAGAACTCGTCTCAGTCTTGTCGATATAAGTTTGCATGCATCTCCCAGGGTTTGTCGAAAGGAAAAACCTTCACCGGTGGCTTGTGAGCTGGTGCCTTCGTCAGGCGGAGCTTCCTTGTATAACTTCATCGCCTCCTCCATGATTTTGGGTTGGTACAAATGCTCAACCCTTCTCTTATGTGAAGGATGAAGAGGGATGGTATCTCGTGGCACCCAGGACGCTCTTTCAATCATTGCAGACTTCCAGAAGTACAAGAGGGACGTGTATGGATGGAAACCAGCAGCTCCAAGTAGAAGGGTTCCAATGTGATCTGCCTCCATCTCTGACCTGGATATATAGACAACATCGATCATCAGAACATGATGTACGCGGCGCAGTCATAGAACAATGCATGTATTACCGTGTTAGTTTAGGAAACAAATAATTCTTACTGAAGATTATCCTACTGTAGCAATTAAGCTTAGCTGAAGAGCGAGTTCCATGTTGTCGTGGTTTATATATTTATATAGAAAATTTTGTTAGTAATCCAGGGTCCAATCATTCGACCGAGCTAAGATGTATAATTTCATCCGTACCGAAGTAATTTCTGTGTTTCTTTTAAGGTTACTCGCAAACAGTTATCTCTTGGTGGTCGTGGGGATTAGGTGCTAGCCCACTCCCTGTTTCTGTTCTAGTAATAATCAGGTAGGAGCGGTTTCGAATGTCTACAACAAATTGGACGCGGTGGGTGCCCAGGTCCCTCGAGTGGTGGCAATTTGCGTTCCTTTGTGTGTGGGCAATTCTAGTACAATTTTGCAAGAACCTAACCTTTTAATTGCCTATTGTCCTTGTTATTCTTGAAGCCACACTGTGATTTTCAGGGGTATATATGTGCTTATATAGATTATCTACCATGCTTGAGTTCTCCCTGCTGCTCTAAAGTGAAGTTCCAATTTGTGGATAAGGGCGCAGCACAACTAATTAATTAAGAGGCGTACCCTAAAGACTAAATGATTTCTGGGGCATATATATATATATATATATATATATATATATATATATATATACAAGGATAATGTCTACGTGTATGTGTGTGTCTATATATTTATATAATTGCAGTCATGCATACCTGTGTGCGGAAGTATAAAACATGAGTGTTGAAGACCACTTGGCGTATCTAATTTCCGAGTAGTGCCTGGCAACGATGTGACCAATCTGACAAAAAAAAGGAGAGAAAATTAGGCACCTACATAAATAAAACTCATAAAATATGCACTAGGAATCCACACACATAAAACTCATTAGTATTTATTATATAAGAAATGTTAAACCTACATACCTCGTGCGCAATACCAAAGGCAATCTCGGCATCCGTAAATTGTTCGACCAATCCAGTATATACTGCAATCTTGCCACCAGGGGCGCAAGCTGCACCGGGATTGTGGTCTTTGACAAGTATCACCTCCCACTCAAACCCCTCAAGATGACTTGTCTGTGGCTTGGGGCTCTTGGTGCCATCGTGGCTGCTGTTGACAGGGAGGGTACGATAGGTGGCGCGAATAACTTTCTCGGCGATACGACGGACACGAACGCTGTCCGGGTGAAGCGGGTCGACGATCTGTGATTTGGAAGCCCAGATTTTCTTCTGCTTTGTGTAGCGGGGCTCCCAGAGCTGGCGTTCGGACTGAGGAGACCTGATTACGATGTGCGTGCGGTTCGTGTAAGGCACAACCTCGCGGTCGTAGTGGCGCAAGGCGGCCATAGCCTCGGCACCTGAGGCGAGGGCTGCCACCGCAGCGACCGTACGCGGATTACGGTACAACTGATTGAAGCAGAGCACCGGGTTTGCACGGGGCGGCAGCAGCGAAGCCAGTCGGCGGACGCCGCCTGCCTGCTTACATACAAGGAGGAGGAGCCGCGAGTTCCGTAGTAGGCAGTTCATGGTTTCTTTCTTTCTTTGTGTCGGTGGTTCACGACTTCACAGACGGACGTATGTCGCGAAATCGCTTTTTCACGCTCGCGCGTTGCAGCGCGCGATTCCCATAGGCGAAGCGCTAGAGAAAAAGTTATCCCTGTCGGATGCTTAAAAAGGAAACCACGCTCTGTCGGAAACCAAGCGTCTCAACACGCGAGCGCGCAATAGCAGTCCGTATGTCGTGTGTGGGCTTATGGACCGTGTGCGTAGGCAGCTGGTAGGCTTATGTTTTATTTATATAGACTAGAGGGAGGATATATACAGTATATAGCTGGGCGCGGTAAGTACAGTATAGACCGACTCGGGCCCTGCCTGCCTGATATGATTCTGCTTTAGACACGAAGTCGGCCGAGTCTAACATATACGTGTTGGATCCTAATTAACATAATGTTATATACGTGTTGGATCCTAACATACGTAGAGTATACACAAAGCCCTCGTAGCTTATTACAAATCCGGCCATGTCCCCTACAGCCGAGCCGATCGATCTTTGTGATGGCGGCGTCACTTCGACGAGCGACGAGGACGCTAGGCGGACACCAGATAAGTAACATGAAGCACGCTCGAGAAACCGCAAGCCATTGCCAGTACACGCCGCCGTCTCGCCAGCCGGGGCAGCGACGACTGCTCTACTTCTCGTCATCCATCTTCGACGGCGATGATATCTCTACCTCCTCCAGGTCGAGCGTCACAGCACGAGGAAACGCCCAGGTATCCACACCACGCCGCGGTGGATGCGCTGGGCTTCCGTCCGCTGACGAGGCTGCAGCCCATTTTAGTTCGGGAGGTGTCGAAGAGCACGGGGGCAACAGAGAGCTCGGAAAGAGAGAGGAGGTCACTACGAACGGGAAAGAACAGACCCCGTGGAGGAGAAGCTCGGATACGAAGCCATGCATGATGTTCGGTAGAGCATACGATCGCGGAGAGGATGGCTCGATAACTAGAGTCTGTCGGGGACGGCGTAGGAAGCTTAGGCAACACCACGGAGAGGCAAGGGGGCCCAGGAGGAGCTCCTGGACGACGCCCTGGTGGAGATCCAAGTAGAGCCATTACTTCACGGGATTTAGGAGAAGGAAACGTTGCCGCCGATTCATGGCGTCTGGGAGAATTTTCTTTTTCAACGAGTTTGCGGGGAGTGTGGTGTGTTGGGGCTAACCCTTTGGCGACACACACGCCAAACCAGGACTCCGGGGACGAACGCCGAGCTGTTCCTCCGGTGACTCGAACACCAGACGGAATAAACGAACTCGAGCACACTGGACACAAGATTTGCCGACGACGAACGGCGTTTCTACTCGACTCCGGATCACACCATATGGAAGACTACACGCCCTGAAGACTAACTCCAGTTACTACTCCTGGTGAGCGCACACGCGCGAGAGACAACTGAGGACTACATTGTTTCTCCTAGCTATTTGTCCCTCTACACAGCACCACCGCAACTGTTTAAGTAGCACACGCACAGGAGACTCACCCACCCACGCCGGCCACTAAGAGCATCTTCAATAGGCGCGTAACCGTGCGAACCACTAAATTATTTTTACACCGCCGAAATAGTCTTCTTTCGAGCATCTCCAACAGATGCGCTATATAAGCCGCGCCGGAAACAAGGCAATGTAGCACGCGAGGCCGAAAGTAGCGCTTCAGCAGCTGCGCTATAATCCGCACGCGGTAAACAAGGTTCAGCGTGATGGAAAAACTGCATCACGCGCTGCGTATTTGGTGCACCCGCACGCGCACGCTGCAAAATCTGGGCTGCTGCAGGCGGGGCCGACGGATTGGGCGCCGTGTTTTGCGCTTCTGGTAAAGCAAAACACCAGCCCAATGTGCTAAAATGCTATTTCGGTGGTCCAAAAAAAAAATTAACACGCCGCGCCGTAGCACGTCTGTTGGAGATGCTCTAAACGCTATTTCGGCGCTGCAAAAAAAAAATATTAGCATGCCGCACGGTTGCGTGTTTGTTGGAGATGTTTTTAGTGCGCAGGAGGGCGCTTGCTCCAACAGGCGCTGCAAAATATGGCGCGGTGCTATAGCTTCAGCAGGCGCTGCAAAATCCAGAGCGCGCGAGCAACCGGTACTACGATGCAACACATCCTAAAAATATGAAACGACACATAGATTTAGATTCGTAGCATAGTTCAAGCCCAACACCACAAACTAGTGTCGGGGTTATGATACTGACAATGAGTATTAGGGGTACGAATAAGGGGCAGAGTGTAGCTACGACATAGGTGTAACACACGGTGTTTAACGAGTTTAGACCCCTCACTCGGTGGTGGTAAAAGCCTTACGTCTCGTGCCGTGAGGCTTGCTTTGATATGATAGATAGGATTGCAGAGTTGAACCTTGCCCGGCTATGGAGAGGCGTGCGATTTATATAGAGTGCGCCGCAGCCCCATATCTCCCACGCCGCTGGGCCATTAAATGCCATTGAATGAGACAGTTACTAGTGTAATGGGCCTATACTACAGAAGTTACACGTAATGGTAGTTATAACTCTATTTAGTGGACGACTTAGGATTCCTTGACCGTTGCAGCTCCCACGACTCCTTCTCGCCCTGTACGTCCGAGTGTTTGATCGCCTACGGAGTGTCATGTGGTTGTCTGATTGCTGTAGAGCCATCCGAGTGATCCTCCTGATGTACGCATCCGAATGCTGGCATGGTCCTGGGACCTACCTATGATGGTGATGGGCCCCATGTGGGTCCTGAATGATGGGTCCTTGACCCTATCTGTAATAGGTGACCATATTATTAGCCCTCGAATCGGTTGGGATTTCACAGGACCGACGAACTGATCCTTCGGCTAAATCCGAGTGCTTCAAGGTCACTCGAAATACATTTCAGGGTCATGATTCGTTGTTCCTTGGACGAAAACACAATGGATTCTGTCCTTTAATTTTTTTTCCCGGATGACTGTTGATCGTCAAGAGAAAACTCGGTGGCATTCGCTTTGTCTCTCAAGAGAGATGGACTAGGGGCTCGAGTGGGGGCATGCCATAGCAACTCGAGGGGCGACGCCGACGCATGGTCAGATTCTCCAGAGAGACGCCACTCTTATCCCAGGGGAACGGCAGCGTGGGCCTTCTATAAGTCCAGGTTTACGAGTCATGCGCCTTGGAGCCTTCCGAGAGGGCCAAGTGAACCCGCAGAGGGGTGTCAAGCTTGTCACATAACGATCCTAAAGAAGACTTCAGTCAGGTGTTTAACGTGGCGGAGTGCACGGGTCCCCTCGAAGAGTGGTCAATCGGGCTGACGTGCGTCCTTTAGGAAAGGATGTGCGGGCAATCAATCGGATTGATTCGGCCCGGAAATCACGGGATTTGAATTCACGTGCTTGCACACTGAAGCGGTAACATCGTGCGTTGGTGGGAAAATAGGGGCGTGGCTCCTCGATTTGTGCGCATGATCCCCGCCACGTGCCGCGGCTATCGTGCACAAAGCACTGCCGCACGGGCCATCGATCCGTTGATTGGCGATGAGAGATCCATCTAGGGATTTCGTCTGTTGATATAAATGTTCCAGCGGCGGGGTTTCGGGCTTAAGATCCCCTTTCTTCTCTCTCGACTCCTCTGCTTCTCCTCTCACCCGACTGCGCGGCAATGGCGAAAAGTTCCACAGCGAAAGCGAAGAGGGCAAAGAAGGCCGGGAAGGCCACCTCCTCAGGCTCGGGCACAGCAGCCGGAGGCGCGGCAGGGGAATGGCTCCCATCGCACATCTCCGTCCGGCGACTAGAGGACTTGTCGGAGGAGGGGATGATCCTGCACGACGGGTGGCGCCACCCGGGCGCAGGGGAGATCGAGCCGGCACCTGAGGCGGATGAGCGCATCCTGCTCGTCACCCACATTGAGCGAGGTTTCTCAATGCCCCGCATCCTTTCTTCCAGTCATTCCTCGACTTCTTCGGTGCCCAACTTCACCATCTTCTCCCCAACGCCATCATTTATCTTTCAGCTTTCGTCTCCCTCTGCGAGAACTTTCTGGGCTATTATCCCCACTGGGGTCTCTTCGAACACATCTTCACCTGTCGGTCGATGTCGGTGATGAAGGACTCGCCGACTAGTGAGAAAACCCACATCATCCAGTTGTGCAGGGGTCTGGGCATCCATACCCCACAAGTATAGGGGATCGTAACAGTTCTCGAGGGTAGAGTATTCAACCCAAATTTATTGATTCGACACAAGGGGTGCCAAAGAATATTCTCAAGTATTAGCAGCTAAGTTGTCAATTCAACCACACCTGGAAGACTTAATATCTGCAGCAAAGTATTTAGTAGCAAAGTAGTATGGAAATAACTTGATAGCAGTGGCAAAGGTAATGATAGCAGTTTTGTAGTAATTGTAACAGTGGCAGCGGAAAAGTAACTAAGCAAAGATCAATATGTGAAAAGCTCGTAGGCATTGGATCAATGATGGATAATTATGTCAGATGCGATTCCTCATGCAACAATTATAACATAGGGTGACACAGAACTAGCTCCAGTTCATCAATGTAATGTAGGCATGTATTCTGAATATAGTCATACATGCTTATGGAAAAGAACTTGCATGACATCTTTTGTCCTACCCTCCCGTGGCAGCGGGGTCCTATTGGAAACTAAGGTAAATTAATGCCTCCTTTTAATAGAGTACCGGACCAAAGCATTAACACATAGTAGGTTAATATTACTTGCAAGATAGGATCAAGAACTCACATAGTAGGTTAATATTACTTGCAAGATAGGATCAAGAACTCACATATATTCATGAAAACATAATAGGTTCAGATCTGAAATCATGGCACTCAGGCCCTAGTGACAAGCATTAAGTATAGCAAAGTTATAGCAACATCAACCTCAGAACATAATGGATACTAGGGATCAAACCCTAACAAAACTAACTCGATTACGTGATAAATCTCATCCAACCCATCACCCTCCAGCAAGGCTACGATGGAATTACTCACGCACGCGGTGAGCATCATGAAATTGGTGATGGAGGATGGTTGATCATGACGACGGCGATGGATTCCCCTCTTCGGAGCCCCGAACAGACTCCAGATCAGCCCTCCCGAGAGAGATTAGGGCTTAGCGGCGGCTCTGTATCGTAAAACATGATAAATCCTTTTTTCTGATTTTTTCTTCCCGAACGTGAATATATAGAGTTGGAGTTGAGGTCGGTGGAGTTTTAGGGGGCCCACGAGGCAGGGGCGCCCGGGGGTGGGCATGCCCTCCACCCCCGTGGACAGGGTGTGGACCCCCTGGTGTTGATTCTTTCGCTAGTATTTTTTATTTATTCCAAAAATATTCTCCGTGAAGTTTCAGGTCATTCTGAGAACTTTCATTTCTACACAAAAATAACACCATGGCAATTCTGCTGAAAACAGCGTCAGTCCGGGTTCGTTCCATTCAAATCATGCAAGTTAGAGTCCAAAACAAAGGCAAAAGTGTTTGGAAAAGTAGATACGATGGAGACGTATCAACTCCCCCAAGCTTAAACCTTTGCTTGTCCTCAAGCATTTCAGTTGAAAAGTTGAAAGTGATAAAGAAAAACTTTTACAAACTCCGTTTGCTCTTGTTGTTGTAAATATGTAAAGCCAGCATTCAAGATTTCAGTAAAGATTATGAACTAACCATATTCACAATAACACTTAGGTCTCATGTACGTTTACTCATATCAGTGGCATAATCAACTAGCGAGCAATAATAATAAATCTCGGATGAAAACCCTTTCTCATAACAATCATAATATGATATAACGAGATGGTATCTCGCTAGCCCTTTCTGAGACAGCAAAACATAAATGCAGAGCACATCTGAAGATCAAGGACTGACTAGACATTGTAATTCATGGTAAAAGAGATCCAGTCATAGTCATACTCAATGTAAATTAATAGTAATGCATGCAAATGACAGCAGTGCTCTCCAACTAGTGCTTTTTAATAAGAGGATGATGACTTAACATAAAAGTAAATAGATAGACCCCTCGCAAAGGGAAGCAGGGATTTGTAGAGGTGCTAGAGCTCGGGTTTTAAAATAGAGATAAATAATATTTTCAGTGTCATACTTTCATCGTCAACATAACAACCAAGAGATCTTAATATCTTCCATGCTACACACATTATAGGCGATTCCCAAATAGAATGGTAAAGTTTATACTCCCCCACCACCAACAAGCATCAATACATGGCTGCCCAAAACAATGGGTGCCTCCAACTAACAACAATCCTGGGGGAGTTCTGTTTGCAATTTTTTTGATTTGAGCATGGGACTGGGCATCCCGATTACCGTCCATTTTCTCGTGAATGGTGAGCGGAGTCCACTCATCGTAAGAATAACCATACCTAGCATGGAAGGTTTAGACAACTCTAGTTGATACATGAGCTATTTGAGCATACAAAACAGAATTTCATTTGAAGGTTTTGAGTTTGGCACATGCAAATTTACTTGGAAACGGCAGGTAGACCCTGTTGGGGAACGTAGCAGAAATTCAAAAATTTTCCTACGTGTCACCAAGATCTATCTATGGAGAGACCAGCAACGAGTAGAAGGAGAGTGCATCTACATACCCTTGTAGATCGCTAAGCGGAAGCGTTCAAGTGAACGGGGTTGATGGAGTCGTACTCGTCGTGATTCAAATCACCGATGATCAAGTGCCGAACAGACGGCACCTCCGCGTTCAACACACGTACAGCCCGGTGACGTCTCCCCCGCCTTGATCCAGCAAGGAGAGAGGGAGAGGTTGAGGAAGACTCCCTCCAGCAGCAGCACAACGGCGTGGTGGTGATGGAGGAGTGTGGCAATCCAGCAGGGCTTCGCTAAGCACCACGGGAGAGGAGGAGTACTTGGAGAGAGGAGAGGGCTGCAACCAAAGGCGAGATCGAATCACGTGTATACGTGTGTTCTCTGGGCAGCCCCTAGGCCTCACTATTTATAGGGGAGAGGAGGGCTGCGCCCCTTTAGGGTTTCCCACCCCAAGGGGTGCGGCCAGCCTCGAGATCCAACAGGGGTGGCGGCCGGAGGGAGGAGAGGGAGGCGCAGGGAGCATGGGCCTTAGGGCCCATCTGCCCTAGGGTTTGCCCCCTCCCACCCTCCTCTGCGCCTTGGGCCCCTTGTGGGGGGCGCACCAGCCCACCTGGGGCTGGTTCCCTCCCACACATGGCCCACGCAGCCCTCTGGGGTAGGTGGCCCCACTTGGTGGACCCCCGGGACCCTCCCGGTGGTCCCGGTACGTTACCGATAAAACCCGAAACTTTTCCGGTGACCAAAACAGGACTTCCCATATATAAATCTTTACCTCCGGACCATTCCGGAACTCCTCGTGACGTCCGGGATCTCATCCGGGACTCCGAACAACATTCGGTAACCACATACAAGCTTCCTTTATAACCCTAGCGTCATCGAACCTTAAGTGTGTAGACCCTACGGGTTCGGGAGACATCTGAGACATGACCGAGGCGTTCTCGATCAATAACCAACAGCGGGATCTGGATACCCATGTTGGCTCCCACATGTTCCACGATGATCTCATCGGATGAACCACAATGTCAAGGACTCAATCGATCCGTATACAATTCCCTTTGTCTAGCGGTATTTTACTTGCGAGATTCGATCGTCGGTATACCGATACCTTGTTCAATCTCGTTACCGGCAAGTCTCTTTACTCGCTCGCAACACATCATCCGTGATCAACCCCTTGGTCACATTGTGCACATTATGATGATGTACTACCGAGTGGGCCAGAGATACCTCTCCGTTTGCGGAGTGACAAATCCCGATCTCGATCCGTGTCAACCCAATGACACTTTCGGAGATACCTGTAGTGCACCTTTATAGTCACCCGATTACGTTGTGACGTTTGATACACCCAAAGCACTCCTACGGTATCCGGGAGTTACACGATCTCATGGTCTAAGGAAGAGATACTTGACATTGGAAAAGCTCTAGCAAACGAACTACACGATCTTTGTGCTATGCTTAGGATTGGGTCTTGTCCATCACATCATTCTCCTAATGATGTGATCCGTTATCAACGACATCCAATGTCCATAGTCAGAAACCATGACTATCTGTTGATCACAACGAGCTAGTCAACTAGAGGCTCACTAGGGACATATTGTGGTCTATGTATTCACACGTGTATTACGATTTCCGGATAATACTGCTTATAGCATGAATAAAAGACAATTATCATGAACAAGGAAATATAATAATAATACTTTTATTATTGCCTCTAGGGCATATTTCCAACAGTCTCCCACTTGCACTAGAGTCAATAATCTAGTTCACATCACCATGTGATTAACACTCACAGGTCACATCGCCATGTGACTAACACCCAAGAGTTTACTAGAGTCAGTAGTCTAGTTCACATCACTATGTGATTAACACTCAATGAGTTTTAGGTTTGATCATGTTGCTTGTGAGAGAGGTTTTAGTCAACGGGTCTGAACCTTTCAGATCCGTGTATGCTTTACAACTCTCTATGTCATCTCCTAGATGTAGCTACCACGCTCTATTTGGAGCTATTCCAAATGACTGTTCTACTTGGAGCTATTCTAAAAATTGCTCCATTATACGTATCCGGTATCTCTACTCAGAGCTATCCGGGTAGGTGTAAAGCTTGCATCGGCGTAACCCTTACGATCGAACTCTTTACCACCTCCATAATCGAGAAAATTCCTTAGTACACTAGTTACTAAGGATAACTTTGATCATTGTCCTGTGATCCATTCTTGGATCACTCTTGTACTATGAGTGACTCATGGCAAGGCACACTTCAGGTGCGGTACACAGCATAGCATACTGTAGAGCCTACGTCTTAATCATAGGGGACGACCTTCGTCCTTTCTCTCTATTCTGCCGTGGTCGAGCTTTTAAGTCTTAACTTCATACCTTACAACTCAGGCAAGAACTCCTTCTTTGACTGATCCATCTCGAACACCTTCAAGATCATGTCAAGGCATGTGCTCATTTGAAAGTACTATTAAGCATTTTGATCTATCTTATAGATCTTGATGCTTATTGTTCAAGTAGCCTAATCCAGGTTTTCCATTGAAAAACACTTTTCAAATAACCCTATATGCTTTCCAGAATTCTACATCATTTCGATCAACAATATGTCAATAACATATACTCACCGAAATTCTATAGTGCTCCCACTCACTTCTTTGGAAATACAAGTTTCTCATAAATTTGTATAAACCCAAAATCTTTGATCATCTTATCAAAGTACATATTCCAACTCGAGATGCTTACTCCGGTCCTTATAAGGATCATTGGAGCTAGCATACCTTTTAGCATCCTTAGGATCGACAAAACTTTTCTGATTGTATCACATACAACCTTTCCTTACGAAGACTGGTAAGGAAACTCGTTTTGTCATCCATCTGCCAGATTTCATAAATGCAGCTAATGCTAACATGAATCCGACGGACTTAAGCATCGCTACGGATGAGAAAATCTCATCGTAGTCAACTCCTTGAACTTGTGAAAAACCTCTTCGCCACAAGTCGAACTTCATAGACGGTGACGTCACCGTCCACGTCCGTCTTCTTCTTAAAGATCCATTTATCTCAATGGCTTGCCGATCGTCGGGCAGGTCCACCAAAGTCCATGCTTTGTTCTGATACATGGATGCTATCTCGGATTTCATGGCTTCTAACCATTTGTCGGAATTTGGGCCCACCATTGCTTCTCCATAGCTCGTAGGTTCATTGTTGTCTAGCAACATGACCTTCAAGACAGGATTACTGTACCACTCTAAAGTAGTATGCATCCTTGTCACCCTACGAGGCACGGTAGTGACTTGATCCAAGTTTCATGATCACTATCATAAGCTTCTACTTCAATTGGTGTAGGTGCCACAGAACAACTTCACGTGCCTGCTACACACTAGTTGTAGTGATGGTTCAATAACCATATCAAGTCTCCACCATCCTCCCACTCAACTTTTCGAGACAAACTTTTCCTCGAGAAAGGACCCGATTCAAGAAACAATCCCTATTGCTTTCAGATCTGAATTAGGAGGTATACCCAACTGTTTTGGGTGTCCTATGAAGATGCATTTTATCCGCTTTGGGTTCGAGCTTATCAACTTTGAAACTTTTTCACATAAGCGTCGCAGCCCCAAACATTTAAGAAATGACAGCTTAGGTTTCTCTAAACCATAGTTCATACGGTGTCATCTCAGCGGAATTACGTGGTGCCCTATTTAAAGTGAATGTGGTTGTCTCTAATGCCTAACCCATGAGCGATAGTGGTAATTCGACAAGAGACATCATGGTACGCACCATATCCAATAGGGTGCAACTATGATGTTCGGACACACCATCAAACTATGGTGTTCCGGCGGTATTAATTGTGAAACAATTTCCACAATGTCTTAATTGCGTGCCAAAGCTCGTAACTCAGATACTCATCTCTATGATCATATCATAGACATTTCATCCTCTTGTCACGATGATCTTCAACTTCACTCTGAAATTACTTGAACCATTCAATAATTCAGACTTGTGTTTCATCAAGTAAATATACTCTACATCTACTCGAATCATCGTGAAGTAAGAACATAACGATATTCATTTGCATGCCTCGGCACTCATTGGACTGCACACATCAAAATGTGTTACTTCCAACAAGTTGCTATCTTGTTCCATCTTCTTTGAAACCGAGGCTTTTAGGTCATCTTGCCCATGTGGTATGATTTGCATATCTCAAGTGATTCAAAATCAAGTGAGTCCAAACGATCCATCTGCATGGAGTTTCTTCATGCACATGCACCAATAGACATGGTTCGCATGTCTCAAACTTTTCAAAAACGAGTGAGTCCAAAGATCCATCAACATGGAGCTTTTTCATGCGTTTTACACCAATATGACTTACATGGCAGTGCCACAAGTAAGTGGTACTATCATTATTATCTTATATCTTTTGGCATGAAAATGTGTATCACTATGATCGAGATTCAATAAACCATTCATTTCAGGTGAAAGACCATTGAAGGTATTATTCAAATAAATAGAGTAACCATTATTCTCCTTAAATGAATAACAGTATTGCGATAGACATAATCCAATCATGTCTATGCAAAAGCGCAAACACCAAATCTCGATGGTAGAGGGGCGTGCGATGCTTGATCACATCAACCTTGGAAGCACTTCCAACACATATCGTCGACTCACCTTTAGCTAGTCTCCGTTCATTTCGTAGCTTTTATTTGAGTTACTAACACTTAGCAACCGAACGGTATCTAATACCCTGGTGCTACTAGGAGTACTAGTAAAGTACACATTAACATAATGCATATCAATATACTTCTATCGACCTTTCCAGCCTTCTCATCTACCAAGTATCTAGGGTAATTCCGCCCGATGGTTGTTCCCTTATTACAGAAGCACTTAGTCTCGGGCTTGGGTTCAACCTTGGGTTTCTTCACTAGAGCAGCAGCTGATTTGCCGTTTCATGAAGTATTCCTTCTTGCCCTTGCCCTTCTCGAAACTAGTGGTTTCACCAACCATCAACAATTGATGCTCCTTCTTGATTTCTACTTTCGCGTGTCAAACATCACGAATACCTCAAGGATCATCATATCTATCCTCGATATGTTATAGTTCATCACGAAGCTCTAGCAGCTTGGTGGTAATGACTTTGGAGAAACATCACTATCTCATCGGAAGATCGACTCCCACCCGATTCAAGTGATTGTTGCACTCGAGACAATCTGAGCACAAGCTCAACGATTGAGCTTTTCTCCCTTAGTTTGCAGGCTAAGAAAATCGTCGGAGGTCTCATACCTCTTGGCGTGAGCACGAGCCTGAAATCTCAATTTCAGCCCTCGAAACATCTCATATGTTCATGACGTTTGAAAAACATCTTGGTGCCTTAATTCTAAACCGTTTATCCGAACTATCACGTAGTTATCAAAGCGTGTATGTCCGATGTTCGCAACATCCACAAACGACGTTTGGGGTTCAGACACCTTGGCGGTGCATTAAGGACATGAGCTTTCTCTTGTCCGCATAATCGCTCTTGTCAACTTTCAACTATATTTTCTCTAGGAACATATCTAAGCAGTGGAACTAAAGCGCGAGCTTCGACATAATTTGCAAAGGTCCTTTGACTATGTTCGGGATAATTAAGTTCATCTTATGAACTCCCACTCGATAGACATCCCTCGGTCATCTAAGTGATTACATGATCCAAGTCAACTAGCCCGTGTCCGATCATCACGTGAGACGGACTAGTCATCATCGGTGAACATCTTCATGTTGATCGTATCTACTATCGACTCATGCTCGACCTTTCGGTCTCCGTGTTCGAGGCCATGTGCGCACATGCTAGGCTCGTCAAGTTAACCCCAAGTGTTTTATTTGTGTAAAACTGTCTTACACCGTTGTATGTGAGCGTAAGAATCCATCACACCCGATCATCACGTGGTGCTTAGAAGCGACGAACTGTAGCAACGGTGCACAGTTAGGGGAGAACACTTCTTGAAATTTTGTAAGGGATCATCTTATTTACTACCGTCGTCCTAAGTAAACAAGATGCATAAACATGATAAACATCACATGCAATCAAATAGTGACATGATATGGCCAATATCATTTTGCTCCTCTTGATCTCCATCTTCAGGGCTCCATGATCATCATCGTCACCGGCATGACACCATGATCTCCATCATCATGATCTTCATCATCGTGTCTTCATGAAGTTGTCTCGCCAACTATTTCTTCTACTACTATGGCTACCGGTTAGCAATAAAGTAAAGTAATTACATGGCGTTGTTCAATGACACGCAGGTCATACAATAAATAAAGACAACTCCTATGGCTCCTGCCGGTTGTCATAATCATCGACATGCAAGTCGTGATTCCTATTACAAGAACATGATCAATCTCATACATCACATATCATTCATCACATTCATCTTGGCCATATCACATCACATAGCATACCCTGCAAAAACAAGTTAGACGTCCTCTAATTGTTGTTTGCATGTTTTACGTGGCTGCTATGGGTTTCTAGCAAAACGTTTCTTACCTACGCAAAACCACAGCGTGATATGTCAATTGCTATTTACCCTTCATAAGGACCCTTTTCATCGAATCCGTTCCGACTAAAGTGGAGAGGCGGCACCGCTAGCCACCTTATGCACGAAGTGCATGTCAATCAGTGGAACTTGTCTCACGAAATGCGTGTAAGGTCGGTCGGGCCGCTTCATCCCACAATACCGTCGAAACAAGATTGGACTAGTAACGGTAAGCATATTGAACAACATCAACGCCCACAACTACTTTGTGTTCTACTCGTGCAAAGAATCTACGCAATAGACCTAGCTCATGATGCCTTTGTTGGGGAGCGTGGCAGAAATTCAAAATTTTCCCTCGTGTCACCAAGATCTATCTATGGAGAGACCAGCAGCGAGTAGAAGGAGAGTGCATCTACATACCCTTGTAGATCGCTAAGCGGAAGCGTTCAAGTGAAGCGGGGTTGATGGAGTCGTACTCGTCGTGATTCAAATCACCGATGATCAAGTGCGAGAACGGACGGCACCTCCGCGTTCAACACACGTACAGCCGGTGGCGTCTCCCCGCCTTGATCCAGCAAGGAGAGAGGGAGAGGTTGAGGAAGACTCCCTCCAGCAGCAGCACAACGGCGTGGTGGTGATGGAGGAGTGTGGCAATCCAGCAGGGCTTCGCTAAGCACCACGGGAGAGGAGGAGTACTTGGGAGAGAGGAGAGGGCTGCAACCAAAGGCAGAGATCGAATCACGTGTATTCTGTGTGTTCTCTGGGCAGCCCCTAGGCCTCACTATTTATAGGGGAGAGGAGGGCTGCGCCCCCTTTAGGGTTTCCCACCCCCAAGGGGTGCGGCCAGCCTCCAGATCCAATCTGGGGTGGCGGCCAGGAGGGGAGGAGAGGGAGGCGCAGGGAGCATGGGCCTTAGGGCCCATCTGCCCTAGGGTTTGCCCCCTCCCACCCTCCTCTGCGCCTTGGGCCCCTTGTGGGGGGCGCACCAGCCCACCTGGGGCTGGTTCCCTCCCACACATGGCCCACGCAGCCCTCTGGGGTAGGTGGCCCCACTTGGTGGACCCAGGGACCCTCCGGTGGTCCGTGACGTTCCGATAAAACCGAAACTTTTCGGTGACCAAAACAGGACTTCCCATATATAAATCTTTACCTCCGGACCATTCCGGAACTCCTCGTGACGTCCGGGATCTCATCCGGGACTCCGAACAACATTCGGTAACCACATACAAGCTTCCTTTATAACCCTAGCGTCATCGAACCTTAAGTGTGTAGACCCTACGGGTTCGGGAGACATCTAGACATGACCGAGGCGTTCTCGATCAATAACCAACAGCGGGATCTGGATACCCATGTTGGCTCCCACATGTTCCACGATGATCTCATCGGATGAACCACAATGTCAAGGACTCAATCGATCCCGTATACAATTCCCTTTGTCTAGCGGTATTTTACTTGCCCGAGATTCGATCGTCGGTATACCGATACCTTGTTCAATCTCGTTACCGGCAAGTCTCTTTACTCGTTCGCAACACATCATCCCGTGATCAACCCCTTGGTCACATTGTGCACATTATGATGATGTACTACCGAGTGGGCCCAGAGATACCTCTCCGTTTGCACGGAGTGACAAATCGATCTCGATCCGTGTCAACCCAACAGACACTTTCGGAGATACCTGTAGTGCACCTTTATAGTCACCCGATTCGTTGTGACGTTTGATACACCCAAAGCACTCCTACGGTATCCGGGAGTTACGATCTCATGGTCTAAGGAAGAGATACTTGACATTGGAAAAGCTCTAGCAAGCGAACTACACGATCTTTGTGCTATGCTTAGGATTGGGTCTTGTCCATCACATCATTCTCCTAATGATGTGATCCGTTATCAACGACATCCAATGTCCATAGCAGAAACCATGACTATCTGTTGATCACAACGAGCTAGTCAACTAGAGGCTCACTAGGGACATATTGTGGTCTATGTATTCACACGTGTATTACGATTTCCGGATAATACAGTTATAGCATGAATAAAAGACAATTATCATGAACAAGGAAATATAATAATAATACTTTTATTATTGCCTCTAGGGCATATTTCCAACAGACCCCGCATATAGGAAGGTATGGTGGACTCATATGGAATAACTTTGGGGTTTATGGGATTGGATGCACAAGCAGTATTCCCGGTAAGTACAAGTGAAGGCTAGAAAAATACTGGGAAGCGACCAACTAGAGAGCGACAACAGTCATGAACATGTATTAAAATTAATCAACACTGAGTGCAAGCATGAGTAGGATATAATTCACCATGAACATAAATATCGTGCATGCTATGTTGATTTTGTTTCAACTACATGCGTGAACATGTGCCATGTTAAGCCACTCGAATCATTCAAAGGAGGATACCTGTCGGTGTCAAAACCGGCGGATCTCGGGTAGGGGGCCCCGAACTGTGCGTCTAGGCGGATGGTAACAGGAGACGAGGGACAGAGGATGTTTTACCCAGGTTCGGGCCCTCTCGATGGAGGTAAAACCCTACGTCCTGCTTGATTAATATTGATGATATGGGTAGTACAAGAGTGGATCTACCACGAGATCAAGGAGGCTAAAGCCTAGAAGCTAGCCTATGGTATGATTGTTGTAATGGAGGTTATGTCCTACGAACTAAAGCCCTCCAGTTTATATAGACACCGGAGATGGCCAGGGTTACACAGAGTCGGTTACAATGGTAGGAGATCTACATATCCGTATCGCCAAGCTTGCCTTCCACCCCAAGGAAAGTCCCATCCGGACACGGGACAGAGTCTTCAATCTTGTATCTTCGTAGTCTTGGAGTCCGGCGGACGATGATAGTCCGCTGTCCGGACACCCCTAGTCCAGACTCCTCGGTAGCCCCGAACCTGGCTTCAATGATGATGAGTCCGCGCGCATAATGTTCGGCATTGCAAGGCGGGTTCCTCCCTTAAATAATCCAGAGAAGATCATGAACACCGGGATAGTGTCCGCTCGCAAAATAAATTCCACATTCCACCATAGAGAATAAAATGTACACAAGTTCAATCACGGCGTATTTTTGCGGCATGACGTCACACCACTACCAAGCCTTTACTTGAATCGTTTTTATTGTACCGCCTCGGTAGCGTTTAGCGAAGCAGCTTCCTTGGCACGTCTTGTCGAGCGTAGATCGTGTTCCCCTTATTCCGGGATTCTCATCAATACGGACGTGGGTAACCCAACCGCGCCATTGATGGTGGCGCTTGGGAGATAAGCGAGTTTTACCGGGCTAGTGGGGACGCATAGTCTTCGTCCGCCTATATATAAGGGATAAGGATTCACCTTTTCACCTACACCCTCTTCCTCCTTTGCTTATCCATCTCCGCGCACTCGAGATCCAGCGCCCAAGTCCGCACATCTCACCTCAACCCTCTCCAACCATGTCCGGAGCGGGAGGCAAGTGGATGGCCTCCTCCGTTACGGAGGGGCACATCAAGAAGCTACGCAGTGCCGGATACCTTTCCGGCGACGTCGCGCACCGGCTGCCCAACGAGGGGCAGCTCATCCCCACCCCTAGGCCCCATGAGAGGGTCGTTTTCCTTCCCCACTTTCTCCGCGGACTGGGCTTTCCACTTCACCCCTTTGTCCGGGGGCTCATGTTCTACTACGGCCTGGATTTCCATGATCTGGCGCCGAACTTCATCCTCAACATCTCGGCGTTTATCGTCGTGTGTGAGGCCTTCCTCTGCATCCAGCCCCACTTGACATGGCTCAAGACCTTCAATGTCAAGCCGAAGGTAGTGAAGGGCACTCAAGCGGAGTGCGGAGGCGCCATGTTGGGCAAGATGCCCAACGTCCTTTGGTTCGAAGGGGCCTTCGTGGAATCCGTCAAGGGATGGCAGTCGGGGTGGTTCTATATCACCGAGCCGTGCGACCCTACATGGGCGGCGGCCCCCGAGTTCAGATCTGGAATCCCTACGCAGCTCACCTCCTGGAAAGAGAAGGGCTTGCTGTGGGGTGATTCAAAGGAGCTGACGGGACTCCAAGCCTGTATCCAGAAGCTGGTGAATAAAAAGCTCAGGCTGGTTAACGTGGTCCAAGTCATGCTCGTCCGCCGGATTCTCCCATGCCAAGAACGGGCATTCAATCTGTGGGAGTTCAATCCGGAACAGCACCAGGCCTTGAGCGGGCTCTTCCACACGACGTGCGAAGGCGCCTGGAGGGTGCTGTTTAAGGGCGCCGAAGCCCCCGCATTCGCGACGGAAGATCGCGGATTTCACTCGCAGCGTCCAGCTGACGAGGTAAGTGATTCTACCCCTTTACAGGACACTTATTGTTAATAGATTGATTCTAAGCAGGTTTCAATCTCCCTTTTCCTTTGACAGGAATGGATGAAGAAGGCTGAGCAGCTCATCTGCCTGGCTCCCATGCCAGAAGACCCAGTGGACGCCCGTCTAGCGGGGTTGCTGGTTCCGGCACCGCATGTGGTGCCGGAGAAGAAGGCCAAGAAGGCGGCCACGGGCACTCGAAAGAGTTCCCGTTTTCAGGTCTCCGACGACTCCGAGGCGGACTCCTCCCCCAAAGATGAGGAGGAGGAAGAAGACTCTCTCCCAGAGGAGGAGAGAGGAAGAGGAAGGCTTCCCAGCAGGGAGGCCGAAAGGTCAAGAGGGAGGAACCATTCCCGGACAGCTCCGCCAACACCAACGTTGGCGGTGAAGATAACCCTCAAGGGCCAGGCCTCGGTAGATCGTAAGTATCCGGATCCCTGAATGATCTGCAATTTCTTTTGTGTCACATAGTGTCATTCTAATGCCGCATACTACCTGCAGTCCGGCCGATGATGATCTCCCCGCTTCATCGAGCGGGTCATTGGCTCGGTCGGATGTGGATTCCATCCCGACTGCCTCCACCCCTCGCGCCGATGAGGACGCCGAGGTGGGATCCCAGAAAGGGACCCATCAGGAGGAGGCTCCGAAGGCGCTGCAAGGCAGCCTCCCAGAATTTGCGCCGGACTCTACACCGGAACCTGCAGTGGTTCCAGAGTCCGGCAGGCGGCCCCTTCGCAAGAAGGGCAAGACCATGACACCGGCGGCCCCCGTCCAACCCGAGGCGCCAGACAACTTGTTGGAGGCGCTCAAAGGCGCTACCATCGAGGAAGAACACCGCACTATCATGAGTGCGGTAATTCAGAAGGTTCAGCTCGCCAAGAGCGGGCTGACTGAAGCCTGCAGCAGCCTTCTAACAGGCTTTGAGGTAAGAAGTTAAAATTATGTAATGGAATACCGCATAGACAGTAGCCCCTGATGCTCAGTTCGGTGTCCGTAAAGAAAAGCCGGACTGAGGATCTAAAAATATATACGCAGGATTGCTAAAAAATATGTCAATATGGGTTTGCAGGCTGCGCTGCTGACCTCTGCCGCACTGACTGCGGAGGTCGATGCATTGAAGCAGGATCTAGAGCGGTCCGAGCAAGAGCTCGGCCGTGCCAAAAAGCAGCTCGAGGACAAAGAAGGTGAGTAGCACCACTTTGAAAATTTACCTTACAGAAAAGGATTTAGGTTGCAATAAAAATGACAAGGATAACGTGGGTACTGCAGGGGCCACTAACGAGGTGGCAACCCTGAAGGAGTCTGTGTCCGTGGCCGAACGCAATGCGGCCGCGGAATGTGCAGAGCGAGAGAAGCAAGAGGCACGGGTGGCGGAAGTGCGGCAATAGCTCCAGGCTCCCATGGAGAAGCATGAGAGTTTGGAGTGCGACTCGAAGACTCGAGAGTCCGAGCTCGCCTCGGCTCTCGAAAGTGCCAAGTCCGCCAAGGCCGAGGCCCGTAAGGCCCTTCAGGAGATTGAAGATGTGAAGAAGATAGCGGCGGGTAAGGCATTTTTCATGCCAAGCAAGCACGTTAATGTAAACTACCTGACACTTACCCGAATTTGGAGCTCTCCAGGGGCGTTTGCGGATCTGCCGCGCAGTGTATCCGATGCCGCCGCATTCTACCGTGGCGAGGAGGGGAGCTCAACGGAGAAGGTCTTCGGTCTCGATCTGCTGAGGCCGGCCATCCAGTGCCCCTAGCGACCAGTGAAGCAGCTGGTCGAGCTCCACAAGGCGGTGAGGAGGCCATGAAGGGCCTCATAGTCCGGTGTGGCTGGACAAGCCATGCACAGGAGCTACTTCGCCTCGTCGGCGGCTGGTGGATCTGCGCCCACAGGTGGAGGTCATCAAGCGCTCCGCCTTGTATTGAAGGTGCTCGTCGAGCCCTTGCCGTGCAAAGGTGCTTTGGGCAGGCTGGATCTTGGAGAGGCTTCTTACTGACCCGCCGCCAGCGGGCAAGGAGTATCGTATATATGCCCGAAATGTACTATAAGACTATCCTGAAGGGTGCCTGCAATATTGCGGATGAGTGCCCCAGAGATGTAATTCTTGAGTAAACTCGCTATGTATTATCCTGTGCGCTGAAGAATTTGTTCATATGCGCTAAGCAACGCTTGTTTAATTTAAAATATTACCTTCTGTGCGGCCGTTTATAAAATTTGAGAGATGGCAAGTCGTCGGCTTCAGCCCCCATGCCACTAGTGCTAGGGTGTTCGGGATAAACTTGAGCACTCTTGTTCCTTTTTTTGGTCCATCTAGGGAGGCGCTCAACACAACGAACAAGGCAACCGGACTTATAATGCTTGAACACTCTCACTTAGCCATAGAATTCTATAATTTTAAATTTGGTGAAGCCCCAGTATTCGAAGACCGAATTGGCGCTATCACGCCTTCGTCGGACATCATCCGGTACTTCGCTCGAGCGGCATAAGTCTTTAGGGACCGAAAAGACCTCTCGAACAGCGACCAGTCTCGCCTTATCATGCCGATCAGTTTTAGCTTTCTCCGAGGCGCTCGCCCAGCTCAACCGGGCGCAATCGCGAGTGGTTCTCCAAAGGCCACCTTAGCCGTGAGCGGGCGTAAGGCACCAAAGCGTGGGAGCGGGCAAACCCAACTATTGACCCAAGACATGATTCAGAGCTGATTCATATAATGCTATAAGTTCGGGGTGCCGCACTTGTGAAAGTGTTCGGACTTATCACACCATAATGCACGGAACATAAGCCCCTGGTGTATTCGGCCGTACCAAAATATACGGGTGCGAGATGTCATTAATGAACATATGTGTAAAGTAATGCAATAACAGGCAAAGAATGCTGCATTATTTATTGAAGGAATTCTGCTATGAGTGCTGAATGATACAAATTGTGCGGTAAGCAAGGGATTGGACTAATTAAACATGTCCCCCTCGAGGGGTGGGCTGCGGACTGGTGTGTATAATCAAATTTAATGCTCGTAATGGAGACCACCTGAGTGTTCGTCGTAGCCTTCTTCCCTTCCTGGCTGTTGCATCGTGGATTCGGCGGGTTCACCGCCGGACAGGGCCTCTAGTGAACGGAGTCCTGTGTATATAAAGAAGAAAAATGATAAAAAAGAGCGACACACTTGGGAGCCCCCGGTGTGGTCGAGCCGCACTCTGGGTCTGTTTTGGTCATGCCCCTCCCCCTAGGCCCATGGTATCTCCAAAGCGTAATGATGTACGCGGAGGGTTGGTCTTGCAATTATGCGAGGGTTGGGGTTGGGGCCGCATTGCTACGCATGCTCGGAACGTGCCAGGTGGTCTTGGTTGATGTTGCTCCCCGTTTGGCCTTGTCCGGCCGTTTAACGGCCGGACTCGAAAATTGCCTTATAAGGCTGCTTTGTACTTCTGCCGCGAGAGCCGCTGTATGTTCCTCCGTTCGGAGGGAGCGTTCCGTATTTCCGTTGACTGTGATGATTCCACGAGGACCTGGCATCTTGAGCTTGAGGTATGCGTAATGTGGCACCGCGTTGAACTTTGCAAACGCGGTTCGTCCGAGCAGAGCATGATAGCCGCTGCGGAATGGGACTATGTCGAAGATTAACTCCTCACTCCGGAAATTGTCCGGGGATCCGCAGACCACTTCGGTGTGGTGAGCTGCACAATTGGCCTCAACACTGGTATGGCGCCTTTGAAGGTCGTCTTTGTAGGTTTAATCCTTGAGGGGTCTATGCCCATCTTGCGCACTGTATCCTGATAAAAGCAGGTTCAGGCTACTGCCGCTGTCAATCAGGACTCTCGTGAGGTGAAATCCATCGAAGATTGGGTCTAAAACCAATGCGGCGAATCCGCCATGGCGGATACTGGTCGGATGGTCTCTTCGATCGAAAGTGATCGGGCAAGAGGACCATGGATTGAACTTCGGGGCGACTGGCTCCATCGCATATACGTCCCTTAGTGCACGCTTCCGCTCCCTCTTGGGTATATGGGTTGCGTATATCATATTCACCGTTAGCACTTGTGGGGGGAAACCCTTCTGTCCTCTATTGTTCGGTGGTCGGGTCTTCGGTCCAAATTGGACGGACCCGGAGTGGTTCTTTTGAATGGCTTCTTCCGCTAACCGGGTTTAGAGCCTCGGAATCCGACGCTGACCGCTGTATCCTCCTTGTCGTCGCCGTTAATGTGGCGTTTATTTTTGCTTCGACGCGACCTGCCATTGTGGTCCTTGGTATCCGGACTGCCAGAATTTTTACTGAGGTTGTTGCTGCGAGCTAATAATCGTCCTCTCCGCATAGAAGCGGGTCATTAGAGATGTGAGGGCTGCCATGGATTTCGGCTTTTCCTGTCCTAGGTGCCGGGCTAGCCACTCGTCGTGGATGTTATGTTTGAAGGCTGCGAGGGCCTCTGCATCCGGACAGTCGACGATTTGATTTTTCTTTGTTAAGAACCGTGTCCAGAATTGTTTGGCCGATTCGTCTGGCTGCTGAATTATGTGGCTTAGGTTGTCGGCGTCTGGAGGTCGCACATATGTGCCCTGGAAGTTGTCGAGGAATGTGGCTTCCAGGTCTTCCCAACACCCAATTGACTCTGCGGGCAAGCTGTTAAGCCAATGCCGAGCTAGTCCTTTAAGCTTGAGTGGGAGAAACTTGATGGCGTGGAGATCGTCGCCGCGGGCCATATGGATGTGAAGGAGATAATCTTCGAACCAAACCGCGGGGTCTGTTGTGCCATCATAGGATTCAATGTTTACGGGTTTAAACCCTTCAGGGATTTGATGATCCATTACTTCGTCAGTGAAGCATAGTGGGTGTGCGGCGCCTCTGTATTGAGCAATATCACGACGTAGCTTGAGTGAGCGTTGTCTGCTGTGTTCGGCCCGGCCGGAGTTGTTGTATCCGGCGCGACGGTATTCATCATGGGTCGTGGGGCGCCCACGTGATCCATAGATGGATCTGGATTGCCTTGCTTTGTCCTCCAATATATCTCGCAAGTCCGGCGCGTTCCCTCTTGGCTTCGTACTTTTGGAGCAATGCCGGGGTGCGGTCTTGGTGGAGGGCCTAGATGCCTCTCTGTCGCGACCATGGGGTGGTCGGTCGGCCGTATTATGCGCTGGTGATGAAGGTATGTATGCTTCCTCCTCTAATCGGGGGAGCAACTTGCGTTTTGGGTAGCTCTTGGGGGGACGTTTGAGTTCATACTCTTCAGCCGCGAGGACCTCGGTCCATCGATCGGCCAGCAGGTCTTGATCAGCTTGAAGCTGCTGCTGCTTTTTCTTTAGGCTATTTTCCGTGGCGATGAGCCTACGTTTAAAACGCTCTCGTTCGACGGGATCCTCTGGCATGATGAATTCATCGTCGTTGAGGCTTGCCTCGTCTTCGGAGGGAGGTATGTAATTATCATCCTCGACCTCTTCATCTGCCGCTCTCTCGTGAGGGCTTGCTACGCATCCTCCCACGCTGAATCTTCTGGAGGGATTGTCTTCGCACTTTCGGGGTAATATTATCTCTGTGCGGAATCTCCATTCTTCTTTGTGGCGGGATTTAGAGCGGCGCCTTGGCTGACGTCGGGCTTGGGCTGTTTCTTTAAGGATTCTGCCTCCGCTGCTTCTTCGCCGTCCCCCTCTTTTGGGGTGTCCACCATGTATATGTCATATGACGAGGTGGTCTTCCAGTGCCCTGTAGGCGCTGGTTCTTGTTCTTCTCCGGCATCGTCGTCCATACCGTCGATGTCTTCGGGGTCATAGTCTAGCATGTCGGTTAGATCATCGACAGTGGCTACAAAGTGGGAGGTGGGTGGGCCTTGAATTTCTTCGTCGTCCGCTTCCCAACCATCCTAGCCATAATCCGGCCAGGGCTCTTCGGATAACGAGAGATGCTTTAGCGAATTTAGGATGTCGCCAAAGGGCGAGTGCTGAAAGATGTCCGCAGGGGCGAACTCCACGATCGGCGCCCAATCGGATTCGATCGGCAAGGGCGCGGGAGGTTCGGAGTCCGGCAGGGAGTCCGGCACCTCGGAGTCACGAGCTTTGCAAGGGACAAGGTTAGTGTTCGGCTCCATCGCCGCGGAAGTTGCAGCCCCCGAGGCGGTGTCCAGCCACCGGTCCTCGATCTGGGCGATCGGCTCCGGACTAAGGGCCGGAGCGGATTCATGTGCTGCCACCAAGGCACTGTCCGGCGGCAGAGCTAGATCATGCCCATCGCGACAGTGCGGCACGCCCGGCTGTGGCTCGAGCCCATCGAAGATCAAGTCTCCGCGGATGTCGGCCGTGAAGTTTAGGCTTCCGAACCTGACCTGATGGCCAGGGGCGTAGCTTTCGATCTGCTCCAGATGGCCAAGTGAATTAGCCCGCAGTGCATAGCCGGCGAATATGAAGATCTGTTCGGGGAGAAAAGTCTCACCCTGGACAGCGTTGTTGATTGAAGAAGCCATCGAGCCTATCAGTGACGACACAGAGGAACTCTCAATGAAAGCACCAATGTCGGCGTCAAAACCGGCGGATCTCGGGTAGGGGGTCCCGAACTGTGCATCTAGGCGGATGGTAACAGGAGACAAGGGACACGATGTTTTACCTGTGTTGGGCCCTCTCGATGGAGGTAAAACCCTACGCCCCTGCTTGATTAATAGTGATGATATGGGTAGTACAAGAGTGGATCTACCACGAGATCAAGGAGGCTAAACCCTAGAAGCTAGCCTATGGTATGATTGTTGTAATGGAGGTTATGTCCTACGGACTAAAGCCCTCCGGTTTATATAGACACCGGAGAGGGCCAGGGTTACACAGAGTCGGTTACAATGGTAGGAGATCTACATATCCGTATCGCCAAGCTTGCCTTCCACGCCAAGGAAAGTCCCATCTGGACACGGGACGGAGTCTTCAATCTTGTATCTTCGTAGTCTTGGAGTCCGGCGGACGATGATAGTCCGGCTGTTCGGACACCCCGTAGTCCAGGACTCCCTCAATACCACCCCATCATACCACATCACAACCATTTTAATAGCATGTTGGCACGCAAGGTAAACCATTATAAACCGTAGCTAATTAAGCATGGCATGAGCAACTATAATCTCTAATTTTTATTGCAAATATGTTTCATTCATAATAGGCTGAATCATGAACGATGAACTAATCATATTTACAAAAACAAGATAGGTCGAGTTCATACCATCTTCTCTCATCAGTCCATCATATATCGTCATTATTGCCTTTCACTCGCACAACCGAATGGTGTGGATAATAATAATATTGCATGTGCATTGGACTAAGTAGGAATCTACAAGCATTTAGTACACTGGAGAAGACAAGGTAATATGGGCTCTTTATTAAATCAACAATGATGCATATAAGATCCACTTCAACATTTTCATCATGGTCTTCTCCTTTCGACCCCCAAAGAAAAGAAATAAAACTATTTACACGGGAAAACTCCCAACAAGCAAAAGAAGAACAAGAAATCTTTTGGGGTTTTCTTTTAATTACTACTACTACCGGCATGGAAAGTAAACTAGATAAAAGCTACAACTAATTTTTTTGGTTTTTCTTAAGTTTATTCAAACACACAAGAAGAAGGCTTAAAACCGAAAATAAACTAGCATGGATAGTACAATGAAAAAGTATGAGCACCGACAACTGGCATGAGTGTGTGAACAAGAATGTAATGTTGGTTGGAAATACATACTCCCCCAAGCTTAGGCTTTTGGCCTAAGTTGGTCTAGGCCCATGGATCAGAGTGGTCCTCTCCAGTGTACTGAGGAGGGTCCTTGGGGTGCCATTGGTTAGCGAGCTCCTGCGGATCCCACTGATAAACAGACTCCTGATATGAATCAGGAGATGGCTCTGGCTCTGGTTCTGGGGATCATGCTTGCTCCCAGTATGCATAAATGTCATCGGGCAGGTTGATGTGTCTGCCTGAATGAATGTTAAACAAAGAAGGTGCAGGCAGGGTGAGGGAGTCCTGGACTAGGGGGTGTCCGGATAGCCGAACTATTATCATTGGCCGGACTCCAAGAGTATGAAGATACAAGATTGAAGACTTCGTCCCGTGTCCGTATGGGACTTTCCTTGGCGTGGAAGGCAAGCTTGGCAATACGGATATGTAGATCTCCTACCATTGTAACCGACTCTGTGTAACCCTAGCCTCTCCGGTGTCTATATAAAACGGAGGGTTTTAGTCCATAGCACGAACAACAATCATACCATAGGCTAGCTTCTAGGATTTAGCCTCCTTGATCTCGTGGTAGATCTACTCTCGTACTACCCATATCATCAATATCAATCAAGCAGGAGTAGGGTTTTACCTCCATCGAGAGGGCCCGAACATGGGTAAAAACATCGTGTCCCTTGTCTCCTGTTACCATCCGCCTACACGCACAGATCGGGACCCCATACCCGAGATCCGCCGGTTTTGACACCGACATTGGTGCTTTCATTGAGAGTTCCTCTGTGTCGTCGCTCATAGGCCCGATGGCTCCTTCGATCATCAACAACATCGCGGTCCAGGGTGAGACTTCTCTCCCCGGACAGATATTTTATTCGGGCGGCTTTGCTGCGGGCCAATTAAGCAGCCATCCGGAGCAGATCGAAGCTACGCCCCAGCCACCAGTCGGTTGGAAGTGTGAACTATCGGCCGGCGTCGCGGAGACCTGATCTTCAACGGATTCGAGCCCGCGGAGCGCGCCGTCTTCATCACGATGGGCATGATTTAGCTCTGCTGCGGACGGTGCCACGGAGGCGCTAAGAGTCGCTCCGACCCTTAACTCGGGCCGACTCACGCCGATCGAGGATGGGTGGCTGAAGCGCCGCCTCGGGGCTGCTACTCTCTGGCGATGGAGCGAATACCGACCCTGTCCTTTTGAAGCTCGTGACTCGAGGTGCGGATTCTCGCCGGACTCCGAACCTCCCGCGCCCTACCAATCGAATCCGATTGGGCGCCGATCATGGAGTTCACCGCTGCGGACATCTTTCAGCACTCGCCTTTTGGCGACATCCTGAATTCGCTAAAGTACCTCTTATTATTAGGAGAGCCCTGGCCGGACCACGGTCAGGATGGTTGGGATGCGGACGACGAAGAAATTGAAAGCCCACCCACCACCCATTTTGTAGCCACTGTCGACGACCTAACCGACATGCTAGACTTCGACTCCGAAGACATCGACGGTATGGATGACGATGCCGGAGACGACCAAGAACCAGAGCCTATGGGGCACTGGAAAGCCACCTCATCATACGGCATATACATGGTGGACATCCCAAAGGATGGGAATGGCGATGGAACAGTGGAGGAAGACCCCTCCAAGAAACAGCCTAAGCGCCGACGTCAGCGGCGCCGCTCTAAATCCCGCCACAGCAAGAATGGAGATTCCGGCACCGGAGACAATAACACCCCTGATAGTGCCGAAGACACCCCCTCCAGCAAGATTCAGCACAGGAGGATGAAGAAGCCAACCCTCATGAGAGAGAGGCAGACAAAGAGGTAGAGGACGATAATTACATGCCTCCCTCCGGAGACGAGGCAAGCCTCGACGACGATGAATTCGTCGTGCCTGAGGATCCCGTCGAACAAGAGCGTTTTAAACGTAGGCCTATGGCCACGGCAAGTAGCCTCAAGAAAAAGTAGCAACAGCTTAGAGCTGACCAAGATTTGCTAGCCGACAGATGACGGAAGTCCTTGCGGCCGAAGAGTACGAATTCGAACGCCCCTCCAAAAGCTGCCCCAAACGCAAGTTGCTGCCCCGATTAGAGGAGGAAGCATATAAACCTACATCACCAGCGCACAATACGGCCGACCGGCCACCTCGTGGCCGCGACAGACAGGCCTTTAGGCCCTCCACTAAAGTCGTACCCCGGCATCGCTCGAAAAGTACAAAGCCACGGGAGAATGCACCAGACTTGCGAGACATATTGGAGGATAAGGCAAGACAATCAAGATCGATCTACGGATCGCGTGGGCGCCCCACGACACGCGACGACAACCGTCGCGCCGGATACAGCAATTCCGGCCGGGCCGAACACAGCAGACAAAGCTCGCTTGAGCTATGTCGTGATATAGCCCAATATAGAGGCGCCGCACACCCACTATGCTTCACAGATGAAGTAATGGATCATCAAATTGTTGGGGAACGTTGCAGAAAATTAAAATTTTTCCTACGGCTTCACCAAGATCCATCTATGAGTTCATCTAAGCAACGAGTAACAGGAGAGAGATAGCATCTACATACCACTTGTAGATCGCGTGCGGAAGCTTGCAAGGTGATAATGGAGTCGTACTCGAACGTGATTCAGATCACCGATGCCAAGTGCTGAATGGACAGCACCTCCGCGTTCAACTGCGTGCGGGACGGACGGCGTCTCCTCCTTCTTGATCCAGCAAGGGGAAGGAGAGGTTGAGGAAGACAGCTCCACCGGCAGACGACGGCGTGATGATGGTGGAGAAGCGATCTCGGCGAGGCTTCCGAGCTCTTACGGAGGAGGAGATGTGTTGGGAGGGAGGGCTGCGCCTTGGGAGTTGGTACAGCAGCCCCCCTCCCTCCCCCTTTATATAGGCCCCACAGAAGTGGCGGCCCCTGGAGATCCAATCTCCAGGGGGGGCGGCGGCCAAGGGGGGTGGAGTGCCCCCCAAGCCAGGTGGGGCGCCCCCCACCCCTAGGGTTTCAACCCTAGGCGCAGGGGGTGGGCCTAGGGGGCGCACCAGCCCCTTGTGGGCTGGGTCCCTTCCCCCTTTGGCCCATGGGGCCCTCCGGGATAGGTGGCCCCACCCGGTGGACCCCCGGGACCCTTCCGGTGCTCCCGGTACTTTACCGGTAGACCCCGAAACTTTCCCGATGGCCGAATCACCACTTCATATATATCATTCTTTACCTCCGGACCCTTCCGGAACTCCTCGTGACGTCCGGGATCTCATCCGGGACTCCGAACAACATTCGGTAGTCACATACTTGACTTCCTACTAACCCTAGCGTCACCGAACCTTAAGTGTGTAGACCCTACGGGTTCGGGAGACACGCAGACATGACCGAGACGACTCTCGGGCAATAACCAACAGCGGGATCTGGATATCCATGTTGGCTCCCACATGCTCCTCGATGATTTCATCGGTTGAACCACGATGTCGAGGATTCGATCAAACCCTGTATACAATTCCCTTTGTCAATCGATGCGTTACTTGCGAGACTTCGATCGTCGGTATCCCAATACCTTGTTCGGTCTCGTTACGGCAAGTCACTTTACTCGCATCCGTAATGCATGATCCGTGGCCAACACCTTGGTCACATTGAGCTCATTATGATGATGCATTACCGAGTGGGCCCAGAGATACCTCTCCGTCATACGGAGTGACAAATCCGATCTCGATCCGTGTCAACCCAATAGATACTTTTGGAGATACCGTAATGCACCTTTATAGTCACCCGATTCGTTGTGACGTTTGATACACCCAAGGCACTCCTACGGTAACCGGAGTTACGATCTCATGGTCGAAGGAAGAGATACTTGACATTGGCAAAGCTTCTAGCAAGCGAACTATACGATCTTTTATGCTATGCTTATGATTGGGTCTTGTCCATCACATCATTCTCCTAATGATGTGATCCCGTTATCAACGACATCCAATGTCCATAGTCAGAAACCATGACTATCTATTGATCTGTGAGCTAGTCGACTAGAGGCTCACTAGGGACTCATTGGGTCTAAGTGTTCACGTGTATTACGATTTCGGATAATACGGTTATAGCATGAACAAAAGACAATTATCATGAACATTGAAATATAATAATCCTTTTATTATTGCCTCTAGGGCATATTTCCAACAGTCTCCCACTTGCACTAGAGTCACCAATCTAATTACATTGTGATGAATCGAACACCCATAGAGTTACGGTGTTGATCATGTTTTGCACGCGAGAGAGGTTTAGTCAGCGGATCTGCGACATTCAGATCCGTGTGCACTTTGCAAATCTCTATGTCTCCATCTTGAACATTTTCACGGATGGAGTTGAAGCGGCGCTTGATGTGCTCGGTCTTCTTGTGAAACTGGGCTCCTTGGCAAGGGCAATAGCTCGGTGTTGTCACAGAAGAGTTTGATCGGCCCCGACGCATTGGGTATGACTCCTAGGTCGGTGATGAACTCCTTCACCCAAATCGCTTCATCGCTGCCTCCGAGGTTGCCATGTACTCCGCTTCACACGTAGATCCCGCCACGGCGCTTTGCTTGCGGCTGCACCAGCCATTGCTCCACCATTCAACATATACACGTATCCGGTTTGTGACTTAGAGTCATCGGATCTGAGTCGAAGCTAAGCGTCGGCGTAACCCTTCTGACGATCTCTTCGTCTCCTCCATAAGCGAGAAACATGTCCTTTGTCCTTTTCGGTACTTCAGGATATTCTTGACCGCTGTCCGGTGTTCCTTGCGGGGTTACTTTGGTATCTTGCAACCAAACTTACGGCAAGGTTTACATCGAGTGCAGTACACAGCATGGCATACATAATAGATCCTATGGCTGAAGCATAGGGATGACACTCATCTCTTCTTTATCTTTTGCCGTGGTCGGTGGTGAGCCGAGCTCAATCTCACACCTTGTAACATAGGCAAGAACCCTTCTTGGACTGATCCATTTTGAACCTCTTCAAAATCTTATCAAGGTATGTGCTTTGTGAAAGACCTATGAGGCGTCTCGATCTATCTCTATAGATCTTGATGCCTAATATATAACAGCTTCTCCAAGGTCCTTCATTGAAAACACTTGTTCAAGTAGGCCTTAATGCTGTCCGGGAGTTTCGTATCATTTCCCATCAAGAGTATGTCATCTACATATAATAGGAGAAATGCTACTGAGCTCCCACTCACTTTCTTGTAAACGAGGCTTCTCCATAAGTCTCGCATAAACCAAACGCTTTGATCATCTCATCAAAGCGAATGTTCTAACTCGAGATGCTTGCACCAGTCCATAAATGGATCGTTGGAGCTTGCATACTTTGTTAGCGTTCGAGGATCGACAAAACCTTCCGGCTGCATCATATACAGCTCTTCCTTAAGATGTCCGTTAAGGAATGCCGTTTTGGCGTCCATCGCCATATCTCATAATCATAGTATGCGGCAATTGCTAACATGATTGGACGGACTTAAGCTTCGCTACGGGAGAGAATGTCTCGTCGTAGTCAATCCCTTGAACTTGTCGATAACCCTTAGCGACAAGTCGAGCTTTATAGATGGTAACATTACCATCCGTGTCCGTCTTCTTCTTAAAAATCCATTTGTTTTCTATCGCTCGCCGATCATCGGGCAAGTCTGTCAAAGTCCATACTTTGTTTTCATACATGGATTCTATCTCGGATTTCATGGCTCCAAGCCATTTGTTGGAATCCGGGCCCGCCATTGCTTCTTCATAGTTCGAAGGTTCATTGTTGTCTAGCAACATGATTTCCATGACAGGGTTGCCGTACCACTCAGTGCGGAGCGTGTCCTCGTGGACCTTGAAGTTCAAGAGTAACTTGATCCGAAGTACCTTGATCATCATCAACGTTTTCCTCTTGGTTGGTGTGGGCATCACAGGAATGGTTTCCTGCGCTGCACCACTTTCCCGTTCAAGAGGTAGTACTTCATCGAGTTCTACTTTCCTCCCACTTACTTCTTTCGAGAGAAACTCTTTCTCGAAAGCATCCGTTCTTAGCAACAAAGACCTTGCCTTGGATCTTAAGTAGAAGGTATACCCGACAGTTTCCTTAGGGTATCCTATGAATCGCATTTTTCCGACTTGGGTTCGAGCTTTTCGGGTTGAAGTTTCTTGACATAAGCATCGCATCCCCAAACTTTTAGAAGCGACAGCTTAGGTTTCTTCCCAAACCATAATTCATACGGTGTGGTCTCAGCGGATTTAGGCGGTGCCCTATTTAAAGTGAATGTAGCTGTCTCTAGGCGTATCCCCAAAATGATAGCGGTAAATCGGTAAGAGACATCATAGACCGCACCATATCCAATAGAGTGCGATTACGACGTTCGGACACACCGTTTCGCTGAGGTGTTCCAGGCGGCGTGAGTTGTGAAACGATTCCACATTTTCTTAAGTGTGTACCAAATTCGTGACTTAAGTATTCTCCCCCACGATCTGATCGTAGGAACTTTATCTTACGGTCACGTTGATTCTCTACCTCACTCTGAAATTCCTTGAACTTTTCAAAGGTCTCAGACTTGTGTTTCATTAAGTAGACATACCCATATCTACTTAAGTCATCAGTGAGAGTGAGAACATAACGATATCCTCCACGAGCCTCAACGCTCATTGGACCGCTTTTACATCGGTATGTATGATTTCCAACAAGTTGGTTGCTCGCTCCATTGTTCCGGAGAAGCGGAGTCTTGGTCATTTGCCTAAGAGGCAAGGTTCACATGTGTCAAGCGATTCATAATCAAGAGACTCTAAAAGTCCATCAGCATGGAGCTTCTTCATGCGCTTGACACCAATGTGACCAAGGCGGAAGTGCCACAAGTATGTGGGACTATCGTTATCAACTTTACATCTTTTTGCATCCACACTATGAACATGTGTAATATTACGCTCGAGATTCATTAAGAATAAACCATTGACCATCGGAGCATGACCATAAAACATATCTCTCATATAAATCGAACAACCATTATTCTCAGACTTAAATGAGTAGCCATCTCGTATTAAGCGAGATCCGGATACAATGTTCATGCTCAAACTTGGCACTAAATAACAATTATTGAGGTTTAAAACTAATCCCGTAGGTAAATGTAGAGGCAGCGTGTCGACGGCGATCACATCGACCACGGAACCATTCCGACGCGCGATCGTCACCTCGTCCTTCGCCAGATCTCCGTTTATTCCGCAGCTCTGCTGTGAGTTACATATGTGAGCAACGGCACCGGTATCAAATACCGGGAGTTACTACGAGTCTGGTAAGGTACACATCAATTACATGTATATCAAATATACCTTTGGTGTTGCCGGCCTTCTTATCCGCTAAGTATTTGGGGCAGTTCCGCTTCCAGTGCCCCTTCCCCTTGCAATAAAAGCACTTAGTCTCAGGCTTGGGTCCATTCTTTGACTTCTTCCCGGCAACAGGCTTACCGGGCGCGGCAACATCTTTGCCGTCCTTCTTGAAGTTCTTCTTACCCTTGCCCTTCTTGAACTTAGTGGTCTTATTGACCATCAACACTTGATGTTCTTTCTTGATTTCAGCCTCTGCTGACTTCAGCATCGAGAACACTTCAGGAATGGTCTTTACCATCCCCTGCATGTTGTAGTTCATCACAAAGCTCTTGTAGCTTGGTGGGAGCGACTGGAGGATTCTGTCAATGACCGCCTCATCTGGGAGGTTAATGTTCAACTGGGTCATACGTGCGTGCAACCCAGACATCTTCAGGATGTGTTCCTCGATGTAACTGTTCTCCTCCATCTTACAACTGTAGAACTTGTCGGAGACATCATATCTCTTGACCCGGGCATGAGCTTGGAAAACTAGTTTCAGCTCTTCGAACATCTCATATGCTCCGTGATGCTCAAAACGCTTTTGGAGCCCCGGTTCTAAGCTGTAGAGCATGCCGCACCGAGCGAGGGAGTAATCATCAAGACGAGTTTGCCAAGCGTTCATAACGTCTTGGTTCTTCGACGGAGGCGGCACCTAGCGGTCCTTCTAGGACATATTGCTTCTGGCAGCTATGAGGATGATCCTCGGGTTCGGACCCGATCCGTATAGTTGCTACCATCATCTTTTAGCTTGGTTTTCTCTAGGAACGCGTTGAAGTTCATGTTGACATTAGCGTTGGCCATTGATCTACAAGACATATTTGCAAAGGTTTTAGACTAAGTTCATGATAATAAAGTTCTTAATCAAAATTATGAACTCCCACTTAGATTAGACATCCTCTAGTCATCTAAGTGTTACACGATCCGAGTCGACTAGCCCGTGTCCGATCATCACGTGAGACGGACTAGTCATCGTCGGTGAACATCTTCATGTTGATCGTATCTTCCATACGACTCGTGTTCGACCTTTCGGTCTCCGTGTTCGAGGCCATGTCCGCACATGCTAGGCTCGTCAAGTTAACCCTAAGTGTTTTCGCTGTGTAAAGCTGTCTTACACCGTTGTATGTGAACGTAAGGATCCATCACACCCGATCATCACGTGGTGCTTAGAAGCGATTTAACTGTAGCAACGGTGCACAGTTAGGGGGGAACACTTCTTGAAATTTGTAAGGGATCATCTTATTTACTACCGTCGTCCTAAGTAAACAAGATGTAAAAACATAATAAACATCACATGCAATTATATAGTTGTGACATGATATGGCCAATATCATAAAGCTCCATTGATCTCCATCTTGGGCTCCATGATCATCTTGTCACCGCTTGACACCATGATCTTCATCATCATGATCTCCATCATCGTGTCTTCATGAAGTTGTCACGCCAACGACTACTTCTACTTCTATGACTAACGCGTTTAGCAATGAAGTAAAGTAGTTTACATGGCGTTCTTCAATGACACGCAGGTCATACAAAAAATAAAGACAACTCCTATGGCTCCTGCGGTTGTCATACTCATCGACATGCAAGTCGTGAATCCTATTACAAGAACATGATCTCATACATCACAATTCATCATTCATCACAACTTCGGCCATATCACATCACATGATCAATCGCTGCAAAAACAAGTTAGGCGTCCTCTAATTGTTGTTGCATCTTTTACGTGGCTGCGATTGGGTTCTAGCAAAACGTTTTCTTACCTACGAATCACCACAACGTGATTTTGTCAACTTCTATTTACCCTTCATAAGGGCCCTGTTCATCGAATCCGCTCCAACTAAAGTGGGAGACAGACACCCGCCAGCCACCTTATGCAACTAGTGCATGTCGATCGGTGGAACCGGTCTCACGTAAGCGTCACGTAAGGTTGGTCGGCCGCTTCATCCCACAATACCGTTGAGCAAGAAAAGACTAGTAGAGGCAAGTAAGATGACAAGATCAACGCCCACAACAAATTGTGTTCTACTCGTGCATTAGAGAACTACGCATAGACCTAGCTCATGATGCCTTTGTTGGGGAGCGTTGCAGAAAATTAAAATTTTTCCACGGCTTCACCAAGATCCATCTATGAGTTCATCTAAGCAACGAGTAGCGGAGAGAGATAGCATCTACATACCACTTGTAGATCGCGTGCGGAAGCTTGCAAGGTGATGATGGAGTCGTACTCGAGCGTGATTCAGATCACCGATGCCAAGTGCTGAGCGGACAGCACCTCCGCGTTCAACACACGTGACGGGACGAGCGTCTCCTCCTTCTTGATCCAGCAAGGGGAAGGAGAGGTTGAGGAAGACAGCTCCACCGGCAGCACGACGGCGTGATGATGGTGGAGAAGCAAGATCTCGGCGAGGGCCGCCGAGCTCTTACGGAGGAGGAGATGTGTTGGGAGGGAGGGCTGCGCCTTGGGAGTTGGTACAGCAGCCCCTCCCTCCCCCCTTTATATAGGCCCCCAGTGGTGGCGGCCTCGAGATCCAATCTCTGGGGGCGGCGACAGGGGGTGGAGTGCCCCCAAGCCGGGGGGGCGCCCCCCCTAGGGTTTCAACCCTAGGCGAGGTGGGCCTAGGGGCGCAACAGCCCCTTGTGGGCTGGTTCCTTCCCCTTTGGCCCATGGGGCCTTCCGGATAGGTGGCCCCACCGGTGGACCCAGGACCCTTCCGTGGTCCGTGATTTTAGTGAGACCCGAAACTTTCCCGATGGCGAATCACCACTTCCTATATATCATTCTTTACCTCCGGACCCTTCCGAACTCCTCGTGACGTCAGGGATCTCATCAGGACTCCCAACAACATTCGGTAGTCACATACTTGACTTCCTACTAACCCTAGCGCCACCGAACCTTAAGTGTGTAGACCCTACGGGTTCGGAGACACGCAGACATGACCGAGGCGACTCTCGGGCAATAACCAACAGCGGATCTGGATATCCATGTTGGCTCTACATGCTCCTCGATGATTTCATCGGTTGAACCACAATGTCGAGGATTCGATCAAACCACGTATACAATTCCCTTTGTCAATCGATGCGTTACTTGCCCGAGACTTCGATCGTCGGTATCCCAATACCTTGTTCAGTCTCGTTACGGCAAGTCACTTTACTCGCATCCGTAATGCATGATCCGTGTACAACACCTTGGTCACATTGAGCTCATTATGATGATGCATTACCGAGTGGGCCCAGAGATACCTCTCCGTCATACGGAGTGACAAATCGATCTCGATCCATGTCAACCAACAGATACTTTCGGAGATACCTGTAATGCACCTTTATAGTCACCCGATTACGTTGTGACGTTTGATACACCCAAGGCACTCCTACGGTAACCGGAGTTACACGATCTCATGGTCGAAGGAAGAGATACTTGACATTGGCAAAGCTTCTAGCAAACGAACTATACGATCTTTTATGCTATGCTTATGATTGGGTCTTGTCCATCACATCATTCTCCTAATGATGTGATCCCGTTATCAACGACATCCAATGTATATAGTCAGGAAACCATGACTATCTATTGATCACAACGAGCTAGTCAACTAGAGGCTCACTAGGGACTCATTGGGTCTAAGTGTTCACACGTGTATTACGATTTCCGGATAATACAGTTATAGCATGAACAAAAGACAATTATCATGAACATTGAAATATAATAATCCTTTTATTATTGCCTCTAGGGCATATTTCCAACACAAATCCCCGAAGGGTTCAAACCCGTGAACATTGAATCCTACGATGGCACAACAGACCGCGCGGTTTGGATCGAAGACTATCTCCTTCATATCCACATGGCCCGCGGTGATCATCTTCACTCTATCAAATACCTCCCACTCAAGCTTAAAGGACCAGCTCGACATTGGCTTAACGGCTTGCCAGCAGAATCAATTGGGTGTTGGGAGGACCTGGAAGCCGCATTCCTTGATAACTTCCAGGGCACATATGTGCGACCACCAGACACTGATGACCTAAGCCACATAATTCAGCAGCCAGACGAATCGGCCAGAGAATTCTGGACACGGTTCTTAACCAAGAAAAATCATATCGTCGACTGTCCGGATGCAGAGGCCCTCGCAGCCTTCAAACATAACATCCGCGACGAGTGGCTTGCCCGACACCTAGGACAGGAAAAGCCGAAATCCATGGCAGCCCTCACATCACTCATGACCCGCTTCTGCGCGGGAGAGGACAGCTGGCTAGCCCGCAGTAACAACCTCAACAAAAATTTGGGCAGTCCGGATACCAAGGACCGCAATGGCAGGTCACGTCGCAACAAGCACAAACGCCGCATTAACGGTGATAATACTGAGGATACGGCAGTTAATGCCGGATTCAGAGGCTCCAAACCCGGTCAGCGGAAAAAGCCATTCAAAAGAACTACTCCAGGTCCGTCCAATTTGGACCGAATACTCGACCGCTCGTGCCAGATACACGGCACCCCCGAAAAGCCAGCTAATCACAGCAACAGGGATTGTTGGGTATTCAAGCAGGCAGGCAATTTAATTACCAAAAACAATGACAAGGGACTGCATAGCGATGACGAGGAAGAGACCCGGTCGCCGAACAATAGAGGACAGAAGGGTTTCCCCCCGCAAGTGCGGACGGTGAACATGATATATGGAACCCACATACCCAAAAGGGAGCGGAAGCGTGCACTCAGGGACATATACGCGATGGAGCCAGTCACCCCAAAGTTCAATCCATGGTCCTCCTGCCCGATCACTTTTGATCGAAGGGACCACCCCACCAGCATCCGGCATGGCGGATTCTCCGCATTGGTTCTAGACCCAATCGTCGACGGGTTTCACCTCACTAGAGTCGTGATGGACGGCGGCAGCAGCCTGAACCTGCTTTATCAGGATACAGTGCGCAAGATGGGCATAGACCCCTCAAGGATTAAACCCACAAAGACGACCTTCAAAGGCGTCCTACCAGGTGTAGAGGCCAATTATGCAGGATCGATTAATCGAAGTGGTCTTTGGATCCCGGATAACTTCCGAAGCGAGAGTTAATCTTGACATAGTTCCGTTCGCAGCGGCTATCATGCTTCGCTCGGACGAACCGCGTTTACCGCAGTTCAATGCGGTGCCACACTACGCATACCTCAAGCTCAAGATGCCAGGCCCTCGAGGAGTCATCACGGTCAACGGAAACACTGAACGCTCTCTCCGAACGGAGGAGCATACAACGGCTCTCGCGGCGGAAGTTCAGAGTAGCATCTTAAGGAAATTCTCGAGTCCGGCTGCTAAGCGACCGGACACCGTCAAGCGCGCCCGGAGCAACCTACAAGAAGACCACCTGGCACGTTCCGAGCACGCGTAGCAATGCGGCCCCAACCCCAGCCGTCGCAAAATTGCGAAACCAGTACTCCGCGTACATCACTACGCTCTGGAAATACCATGGGCAAAGGGGGAGGGGCACGACCAGGACAGGCCCAGAGTTTGGCTCAACCATAACAGGGGCTCCCAAATAGGTCATCATTTTTCATTTTTTTTCTTTTTTCCTCAGGACTCCGCCTACCAGAGGCCGTGTCCGGCAGTTGAACCATCGGACTCACGATACAACAGCTAGGGAAGAAGAAAGGCCACGAAGAACATCCAGGTGGTCTCCATTACGAGCATTATACCTATTTTATACACCATTCCGCAGCCTACCCCTGGAGGGGGACATGTTAAATAGTCCCACCCCTTGCTTATCGCACTATTTGTATAGTTCTGCATCCATGGCAGTATTTTTTGAATAAACAATGCATCACTTTTTAGCCTATAATTGCATTCCTTTCTTACACAAATGTTCACTTATGACATGTTGCATCCGTACACTTTGGTACCGCTAAATACACCAGGGGCTTAAAGTTCCCCATACTATGGTGTGATAAGTCCGAACACTTTCACAAGTGCGGCACCCCAAACTTATAGCATTATATGCATCGGCTCCGAATCATGTCTTGGGTCAATAGTTGGGTTTGCCCGGCTCCCATGTTTTGGTACCTTACGTTCCGTTATATCGGCTAAGGTAGCCCTGGGAGAACCACTGCGATTGTGCCCTAGTTGAGCTGGGCGAGCATCTCAGTGGACAAAGCTAAAACTGACCGTCATGATGAGGCGAGAGCAGGTCGCTGTTCGAGAGGTTTTTTTGAGTCCCTAAAGACTTATACCGCTTAGAGCGAGGAACCGGCTTTGTCCGGCCCAGGCGTGGATAGCGCCCCGAATTCGGCCTTCCGAACTCTAGGGGCTTCGCCAAAATTTAAAATTATAGAATTCTATGGCTAAGTGAGATTGTTCAAGCATTATAAGTCCGGTTGCCTCGTTCGTTGTGTTGAGCGCCTCCCTAGATGGACCCAAAAATGGGAACAAGAGCGCTCAAGTTTATCCAGAACACCCCAGCATCGTGGCATGGGGGCTGAAGCCGACGACTTGCCATTTCTCAGATTTGATAAACGGCCGCACAGAAGGTAATATTTTAAATTAACAAGCGTTGCTTAGCGCATATGAACAAAGTTTTCAGCGCACAGGATAACAAAATGCAAGTCTACTCAAATATTACATCTTTGGAGCACTGACCCGCAATAATGCGGGCACCCTTCAGGACACCCTTATAATACATCTCGGGCGTGCGATACTCCTTGCCCGGCGGTGGCGCGTCTGTCACAAGCTTCTCAGCGTCCATCCTGCCCCAGTGCACTTTAGCACGGGCAAGGGCCCGACGGGCACCTTCAATGCAGGCGGAGTGCTTGATGACTTCAACCCATGGACAAGCATCCACCAGCCGCCGCACCAGGCCGAAGTAGCTCCCAGGCATGGCCTCTTTGGGCCACAGCCAAACTATGAGGCCCTTCATGTCCCGTTCGGCCACCTTGTGGAGCTCGACCAGCTACTTCAGCTGGTCGCTAAGGGGCACCGGATGTCCGGCCTCAGCATACTGAGACCAGAACACCTTCTCCGTCGAGCTCCCCTCCTCGGCTCTGTAGAAAGCGGCAGCATAGGACACTCTACGGGGCAGATCTGCAAACGCTCCTGGAGAGCTCCGAATTCGGGTAAGTAACAGGTAATTCACTTTTACATGCTTGCTTTGCATGAAGAATGCCTTACCCGCTGCTATCTTCTTTAATGCCTCGATTTCTTGCAGGGCCTTGTGGGCTTCGGCCTTAGTGGCTTTGGCACTCTCAAGAGCCGACGCAAGCTCGGACTCTCGAGTCTTCGAGTCACGCTCCAAACTCTCGTGTTTTTTCACGAGAGCCTGGAGCTCTTGTCGTATCTCCACCACCCGCGCCTCCTGCTTCTCTCGCTCGGCGCGCTCCGTGGCCGCATTGCGTTCGGCCGCGGACACCGCCTCCTTCAGGGTCGCCACCTCATTCGTAGCCCCTGGAGTACCCACGTTATCCCTGTCATTCCTCTTGCAACCAAATCCTTTTCTGTAAGGTACAACTTTAATAAGGTGTTACTCACCTTCCTTGTCCTCGAGCTGCTTCCTGGCACGGCCGAGCTCGCTCTCGGACCGCTTAAGGCTCTGCTTCAAGGCATTGACCTCCGCAGTCAGTGCGGCAGAGGTCAGCAGCGCAGCCTGCATTCCCATATTGACATATTTTTGTTAAGACTCATGCGTATATCTTTTTAGATCCTCAATCCGGCTTTTCTTTCCGAACACCGAACCGAGCATCAGGGGCTACTGTCTATGCGGTACTATTTTACATATTTTAAAATTCTTACCTCAAAGCCTGTTAGAAGGCTACTGCAGGCTTCGGTCAGCCCGCTTTTGGCGAGCTGAACCTTCTGAATCACCGCGCTCATGACAGTGTGGTGTTCATCTTTGATGGAAGCGCCGTTGAGCGCCTCCCGCAAGTTATCCGGCGCCTCCGGTTGGACGGAGGCCGCCGGCGTCACAGTCTTGCACTTCTTACGAAGGGGCCGCCCGCCGGACTCTGGAACCACTACAGGTTCCGGTGCGGAGTCCAGTCCAAAGTCCGGGAGGTTGCCTTGCGGCACCTCTGGGGCCTCCTCCTCCTGGTGGGTCCCTTTTCGGGATCCCACCTCGGCGTCGTCGGCGTCACGGGGGGAGGAGGCGGTCAGAAGTGAAGTGTTATTCACATCCGACGTACCCAAGGACCCGCACGACGAAGCGGGAAGATCGTCCTTGGGCGGATTACAGGGTTGTATGCGGCGTTAGAAAGACACCATGCAACAAAAAGAAAAATTATGAGTTATTTAGGAGTCCGGATACTTACGATCTCGCCAGGGGCTTGTCCCTTGAGGGCCACTCCTCGTCGCCGTCGCCGGCGTTGGCGGAGCAGTCCGGGGGAAGGGTCCTTCCCTTCTTGGACCCTTCGGCCTCCCTCGTTGGGGAGGCCTTCCTCTTCTCTCTTCACCGGGAGAGGCCTCTTTCTTCACCTCCTCGTCCTCGTGGGAGGACTCCGCCTCGGAGTCATCGGATGATGAATCCGATAACACCTGACTCCAGGAACTCCTCCGGGTTCCCGTGGCCTTCTTCTTGGCCTTCTTCTCCGGCACCACGTAAGGTGCCGGGACCAGCAGCCCTGTTAGATGGGCATCCGCTGGGTCTTCTGGAAGGGGAGCCGGACAGTTAACCTGTCCGGACATCTCCTGCCAGGCCTGTAAAAGATATTGGGAGTTTAGATCCCACATAGAGTCAAACTATGAAAAGCAAGTGTCCTATAAAGGATAATATAGCTTACCTCGCCAGCCGGACGCTGCGAGCTGAATCCGCGATCTTCGATAGCGGATGCGGGAGCCTCGGCGCCCTTGAACAGCACCTTCCAGGCCTCTTCGTACGTAGTGTCGAAGAGCCCGCTCAAGGTCTGGTGTTGTGCCGGATCGAATTCCCACAAATTGAAGTCCCGCTGTTGGCAGGGGAGAATCCGGCGGATGAGCATGACCTGGATTACGTTGACAAGCTTGAGCTTCTTGTTCACCAGGGTTTGGAGACAGGATTGGAGTCCGGACAGCTCTTCCGAATTACCCCACAGCAGGCCCTATCTTTCCAGGAAGTGAGCTGCATGGGGATGCCAGATCTGAATTGGGGGACCGCTGCCCATTCAGGGTCACGCGGCTCGGTGATGTAGAACCACCCCGATTGCCACCCTTTGATGGTTTCCACGAAGGCGCCCTCGAGCCAAGTGACATTGGGCATCTTGCCCACCATGGCGCCTCCACACTCCGCTTGGCTGCCCTTCACAACCTTCGGCTTGACATTGAAGGTCTTCAGCCACAAGCCGAAGTGGGGCTGGATGTAGAGGAAGGCCTCGCACACGACGATAAACGCCGAGATGTTGAGGATGAAATTCGGGGCCAGATCATGGAAATCCAGGCCATAGTAGAACATGAGCCCCCGGACAAAGGGGTGGAGTGGGAAGCCCAGTCGCGGAGGAAATGGGGAAGGAATACCACTCTCTCATGGGGCCCGGGGGTAGGGATGAGCTGCCCCTCGTCGGGGAACCGGTGCGCGATATCGCTGGATAAATATCCGGTGTTGCGCAGCTTCTTGATGTGCCCCTCCGTAACGGAGGAGGCCATCCACTTGCCTCCCGCTCCGGACATGGTTGGAGAGGGTTGAGGTGAGATGTGCGGACTTGGGCGCTGGATCTCGAGTGCGCGGAGATGGATAAGCAAAGGAGGAAGAAGGCATAGGTAAAAAGGCGGATCCTTATCCCCTTATATATGGGCGGACGAAACTATGCGTCCCCACCTGCCTGGTAAAACTCGCTTAACTCCCAAGCGCCGCGATCAATGGCGCGGTTGGGTTACCCACGTCGGTATTGATGGAATAAGGGGACACGATCTCTGCTTCGACAAGACGTGCCAAGGAAACTGCTTCGCTAAACGCGCTGAGGTGGTATGACAAAAACAATTCGAGTAAAGGCTTGGCCGTGGCGTGACGTCACGCCGCGAAATACGTCAGCAGATTGAACTTGTGTAAATATTATTCTCTCTATGGTGGTATGTGAAATTTATTTTGCAGAGCCGGACACTATCCTGGTGTTCACGATCTTCTATGAATTATTCGGAGGAGGAACCCGCCTTGCAATGCCGAAGACAATATGCGCGCCGGACTCGTCGTCATTGAAGCCTGGTTCGTTAGCTCTTGAGGAGTCTGGACTAGGGGTGTCCGGATAGCCGAACTATCATCATTGGCCGGACTCCAAGAGTATGAAGATACAAGATTGAAGACTTCGTCCCGTGTCCGGATGGGACTTTCCTTGGCGTGGAAGGCAAGCTTGGCAATACGGATATGTAGATCTCCTACCATTGTAACCGACTCTGTGTAACCCTAGCCTCTCCGGTGTCTATATAAACCAGAGGGTTTTAGTCCATAGGACGAACAATAATCGTACCATAGGCTAGCTTCTAGGGTTTAGCCTCCTTGATCTCGTGGTAGATCTACTCTTGTACTACCCATATCATCAATATCAATCAAGCAGGAGTAGGGTTTTACCTCCATCGAGAGGGCCCGAACCTGGGTAGAAACATCGTGTCCCTTGTCTCCTGTTACCATCCGCCTAGACGCACAGATCGGGACCCCCTACGCGAGATCCGCCGGTTTTGACACCGACACAGGGTAATAATCTGACAAGTATCTTCACTAAACACCAGGTTATAAATGAGTCTCTTCTCCTTATCATCACAAATCAAATCATGTGCTACCATACTTTTATAGCCTAATAAAATAGGGGGCAACACCTTTTCTTCTTTCTCGTAGTGTCTAATAGGTATCTCAAAATATTTAGCAAGACGCGAAGCAAAGATACCTCCAAAAATGGGGCCCTTTGTACGGTTTAGACTCAACCGTTTAGCAACCATAGTGCCTAAACTGAAAGTTCTGTCATGGAGTAAAGCACGGAGCAAAATGGCGAGGTCAGGAGCACTGAGGCCCCCACTGTTCCCGCGACCAATTAAACATCTACTAGCAAATATTGCATACTAACGTAGAATAGGAAAATGTATACTAGTAGTTCTTGCATCTGACACTTTTCTCTTTTCCCTATAGCAATTTCATCAATAAATTATGCCACATCACTAGGATGTGGTTCCTCGACACTGCGCTCAAAAATCATAGAGTGACATCTCCTTAAACTCATCATATAAGTAAAAATCTACCGAAGGTGGTGATCTCCTAGCATGGAAATGAAAATTTTGCACAAAAATATTAGTGAGTAAGAGATACTGTTCGAGCTGGTCGTGGAGGAAGTCGGTGAGGCCTGCACTCTTAGCTAATTGATAAAAATCATCATAAATTTTGGCGGCCTTCAAGAATGCATCACAAGGCCATTCACACGGCCGAACCTCCGTGGTGCGAGGAAGGTTGTACTTGGGCTTTTTATTCTTCTCATTCTCCTTTTCCTTTTGAACTCCGGCTTGAGGATCCTCTCAACAATCACTTCAACATTTTCTCCCTCGAAGGACAATCTCTCCAAACAGTTTTGTGAATGGAGCTTTGAGCAAAGAGATCGAAAATGGCAGCAAGATGAGCTAGAACACGGGTTTGAGGTATGGGTGGATTTTTTCTGGAGGAAGACGAAGTGAGTGGATGCTGGAATAAGTGGAGGGGGGCACATGGGGCCCACGAGGTAGGGGGGCGCGCCCTGGACCCTCGTGGCCAGGTGGTGGACGCCTCTAGTGTGTTCTTAGTGCCACATACTCTTAAATATTCTACAAAAAATCATATTTCAATTTCAGGACATTTGGAGAACTTTTATTTTTGGGGTATTTTTTATTGCAAGAATAATTCAGAAAATAGAAAGAAAATACTATTTTTTATTTATTTAATCTATATAACAGAAAGTAAAAGGAGGGTACAGAAAGGTGTGCTTTCTAACTTCATCCATCTCATGCTCATCAAAAGGAATCCACTAACAAGCTTGATCAAGTCTTGTTAACAAACTCTTTCCGAATCGCATGAAACCGGAGAATTTTCGAATAACACTAGGTTACCTCAACGGGGATATGCACATCCCCAGCAATAAGAATATCATATTTCTTCTTGACAGTAGGAAGAGGGAATTCAAAACCCCCAATAGTAATTGTTGGAATTTTTTCAATAGAATTGATACTCTGGACTTGAGGTTGTTTCCTCGGAAAGTGTACCGTATGCTCATTACCATTAACACAAAAAGTGACATTGCCTTCGTTGCAATCAATAACAGCACCTGTAGTATTCAAAAAGGGTCTACCAAGGATAATCGACATATTATCATCCTCAGGAATATTAAGAATAACAAAGTCCGTTAAAATAGTAACGTTTGCAACCACAACAGGCACATCCTCACAAATACCGACATGTATAGTAGTTCATTTATCAGCTATTTGCAAAGATATTTCAATAGGTGTCAACTTATTCAAATCAAGTCTACGATATAAAGAGAGAGGCATAACACTAACACCGACTCCAAGATCACATAAAGCAGTTTTAACATAGTTTCTTTTAATGGAGCATGGTGTAGTTGGTACTCCTGGATCTCCAAGTTTGTTTGGTATTCCACCCTTAAAATTACAACTAGCAAGCATGGTGGAAATTTCAGCTTCCGGTATCTTTCTTTTATTTGTAACAATATCTTTAATATACTTGGCATAAGGATTCATTTTAAGCATATCAGTCAAACGCACACGCAACAAGATAGGTCTAATCATTTCAGCGAAGCGCTCAAAATCCTCATCGTCCTCTTTCTCGGATGGTTTAGGAGGAAAAGGCATGGATTTCAGAACTCATGGTTCTCTTTCTTTACCATTCTCTAGCAACAAAGTCTCTCTTATCATACCGTTGCTTCTTTGATTGTGGGTTATCAATATCAACAGTAGGTTCAATCTCTACATCATTGTTATCGCTAGATTGAGCATCAACATGGACATCATCATTAATATTATCACTAGGTTCATGTTCATTACCAGATTGTGTTTCAGCATCAGAAATAGAAATATCATTGGGATTCTCAAGTGTGTCAACAACATGTTCACTACAAGCATGCAAAGTCCTATCATTTTTCTTTTTCTTTAATTCATTGAGCAAATCATTTTGAGCTTTAAGCACTTGTTCTACTTGAGTGGTAACCATAGAAGCATGTTTACTAATAAGTTTGAGTTCACTTTTAACTCTAGACATATAATCACTCAAGTCTTCAATCATATAAGCATTACGTTTCATTGTCTACCAACATAAGCATTGAAGTTTTCTTGTTTAACAATAAAATTATCAAACTCATCTAAGCATTGGCTAGCAGACTTATAACAAGGAATATCACCTTCATCAAATCTATTGAGAGAATTTAGGTTTACTACCCATGTCGGGTTATCAAGACCATGTATTTCTTCAATAGGTGGTAAATTCTTAACATCTTCATCTTTGATACCCTTTTCTTTCATAGATTTCTTTGCCTCTTGCGTATGTGCAGGACTGAGAAATAGAATACCCCTTTTCTCCGGAGTTGGCTTAGGAGTTGGTTCAGGAAGTGTCCAATTATTATCGCTACTCAAAATATTATTCAATAGCAATTCATCTTGATCAACAGTTCTTTCCCTGAAAACACAACTAGCACAACTATCCAGGTGGTCTCTGGAAGCATTCGTTAGTCCATTATAAAAGATATCAAGTATTTCATTTTTCTTGAGAAGATTATGTTCTGAGATTGATGTTGCTATGACCTTGCTATGCTTAATGCTTGTCACTAGGGCCCGAGTGCCATGATTTCAGATCTGAACCTATTATGTTTTCATGAATATATGTGTGTTCTTGATCCTATATTGCAAGTCTATAGTCACCTACTATGTGTTATGATCCGTCAACCCCGAAGTGACAATAATCGGGACCACTCCCGGTGATGACCATAGTTTGGGGAGTTCATGTATTCACTATGTGCTAATGCTTTGTTCCGGTTATCTATTAAAAGGAGGCCTTAATATCCCTTAGTTTCCAATAGGACCCCGCTGCCACGGGAGGGTAGGACAAAAGATGTCATGCAAGTTCTTTTCCATAAGCATGTATGACTATATACGGAATACATGCCTACATTACATTGATGAACTGGAGCTAGTTCTGTGTCACCCTATGTTGTAACTGTTACATGACGAACCACATCCAACATAATTATCCATCAATGATCCGGTGCCTACGAGTTTTCCATATACTGGTTCTCACTTATTTACTTTTCCGTTGCTACAGTTACAATCACTACAAAATACCAAAAACATTACTTTTGATGTCTTTACTTTCGTTACCGTTACCACCACTATCATATTACTTTGCTACTAAATACTTTGCTGCAGATACTAAGTTTCCAGCTGTGGTTGAATTGACAACTCAGCTTCTAATACTTGAGAATATTCTTTCGCTCCCCTTGTGTCGAATCAATAAATTTGGGTTGAATACTCTACCCTCGAAAACTGTTGCGATCCCCTATACTTGTGGGTTATCAAGACCTTTTTCTAGCGCCGTTGCCGGGGAGCATAGCTCTATTCTGGAGGAAATATGCCCTAGAGGCAATAATAAAGTTATTATTTATTTCCTTATTTCATGATAAATGTTTAATATTCATGCTAGAATTGTATTAACCGGAAACATAATACATGTGTTAATACATAGACAAACATAGTGTCACTAGTATGCCTCTACTTGACTAGCTCGTTTATCAGAGATGGTTATGTTTCCTAGCCATGGACAAAAGAGTTGTCATTTGATTAACGGGATCACATCATTAGGAGAATGATGTGATTGACTTGACCCATTCCATTAGCTTAGCACTTGATCGTTTAGTATGTTGCTATTGCTTTCTTCATGACTTATACATGTTCATGTAACTATGAGATTATGCAACTCCGTTTACGGAGGAACACTTTGGTACTACCAAACGCCAAAGCGTAATGGGTGATTGTAAAGGAGTACTAAAGGTGTCTCGAAGGTACATGTTGAGTTGGCGTATTTGAGATTAGGTTTTGTCACTCCGATTGTCGGAGAGGTATCTCTGGGCCCTCTCGGTAATGCACATCATTATAAGCCTTGCAAGCAATGTAACCAATGAGTTGGTTACGGGATGATGCATTACAGAACGAGTAAAGAGACTTGTCGGTGACGAGATTGAACTAGGTATTGGATACCGACGATCGAATCTCGGGCAAGTAACATACCGATGACAAAGGGAACAACGTATGTTGTTATGCGGTTTGACCGATAAAGATCTTCGTAGAATATGTAGGAGCCAATATGGGCATCCAGGTCCCGCTATTGGTTATTGACCAAGAATAGTTCTAGGTCATGTCTACATAGTTCTCGAACCCGTAGGGTCCGCACGCTTAAGGTTTTGATGATGGTTATATTATGAGTTTATGAGTTTTGATGTACGAAGGAGTTGAGTCCGGATGAGATGGGGACATGACGAGGAGTCGAAATGGTCGAGGCGTAAAGATCGATATATTGGACGACTATATTCGTGTTCGGAAAGGTTCGAGTGATTCGGTATTTTTTGAGTAGCGAGAGTTACGGAATTCGCCGGGAGAAGTATTGGGCCTTATTGGGCCTCAAGGGAAAGAGAGAGGGCTGCCTAGGGCAGGCGCGCCTTCATGGCCTAGTCCGAATTGGACTAGGGGAGGGCCGCACCCCTCCTTCCTTCCTTCTCTCTTCCCTTCCCTGCCTCCTACTCCTAATACATGGAAGGACTCCTAGTTGGACTAGGAAAGGGGAATCCTACTCCGGTGGGAGTAGGACTCCCCTAGGGCGCCCATAGAAGAGGGCCGGCCCTCCCTCCTCCACTCCTTTATATACGGGGTAGGGGCACCCCATAGACACACAAGTTGATCTACGGATCGTTCCTTAGCCGTGTCGGTGCCCCTTCCACCATATTCCACCTCGGTCATATCGTCGCGGAGTTTAGGCGAAGCCCGCGCCGTAGAACATCATCATCGTCACCATGTCGTCTCGGCCGACGGAACTCATCTCCAGAGCCTTTGCTGGGTCGGAGGGCGGAGATCGCCATCGAGCTGAACGTGTGCTGAACTCGGAGGCTCCGTACGTTCGGTGCTTGGATCGGTCGGATCGTGAAGACGTACGACTACATCAACCGCGTTGTGCTAACGCTTCCGCTTACGGTCTACGAGGGTACGTGGACGGACACTCTCCCCTCTCGTTGCTATATCATCACCATGATCTTGCGTGTGCGTAGGAAATTATTTGAAATTACTACGTTCCCCAACAGTGGCATCCGAGCCTAGGTTTTATGGTTTGATGTTATATGCACGAGTAGAACACAAGTGAGTTGTGGACGATATAAGTCATACTGCCTACCAGCATGTCATACTTTGGTTCGGCGGTATTGTTGGATGAAGCGGCCCGGACCGACATTACGTGTACGCTTACGCGAGACTGGTTCTACCGACGTGCTTTGCACATAGGTGGCTGGCGGGTGTCAGTTTCTCCAACTTTAGTTGAACCGAGTGTGGCTATGCCCGGTCCTTGCGAAGGTTAAAACGGAGTCTATTTGACAAATTATCGTTGTGGTTTTGATGCGTAGGTGAGATTGGTTCTTGCTTAAGCCCGTAGCAGCCACGTAAAACTTGCAACAACAATGTAGAGGACGTCTAACTTGTTTTTGCAGGGCATGTTGTGATGTGATATGGTCAAAATGTGATGAGATATAAGTTGTTATATGAGATGATCATGTTTTGTTGAAGTTATCGGCGACTGGCAGAAGCTCTATGGTTGTCTCTTTGTTGCATAAGATGCAAGTGCCAAATAATTGCTTTACTTTATCGCTATGCGATAGCAATAGTTGGTGAGACGACCATGTGATGACACATTGATATAGATCAAGATGATGAAGATCATGGTGTCGTGCCGGTGACGATAGAGATCATGACAGTACTTTGGAGATGGAGATCAAAGGCGCAAGATGATCATGGCCATATCATGTCACATATTTTGATTGCATATGATGTTTATCTGTTATACATCTTATTATGTTTTGTTTGACGGTAGCATTTTAAGATGATCTCTCACTAATTATCAAGAAGTGTTCTCCTGAGTATGCACCCTTGCGAAAGTTCTTCGTCTTTGAGACACCACGTGATGATCGGGTGTGATAGGCTCTACGTTCAAATACAACGGTGCAAAACAGTTGCACACGGAATACTCGAGTTAAACTTGACGAGCCTAGCATATACAGATATGGCCTCGGAACACGGAGACCGAAAGGTCGAGCGTGAATCATATAGTAGATATGATCAACATAGTGATGTTCACCATTGAAACTACTCCATCTTACGTGAAGATCGGACATGGCTTAGTTGATTTGGATCACGTGATCACTTAGAGGATTAGAGGGATGTCTATCTAAGTGGGAGTTCTTAAGTAATATGATTAATTGAACTTAAATTTATCATGAACTTAGTCCTGGTAGTATTTTGCAAATTATGTTGTAGATCAATAGCTTGCGTTGTTGCTTTCATATGTTTATTTTGATATGTTCCTAGAGAAAATTGTGTTGAAAAATGTTAGTAGCAATGATGCGGATTCGATCCGTGATCTGAGGTTTATCCTCATTGCTGCACAGAAGAATTATGTCCTTAATGCACCGCTAGGTGACAGACCTATTGCAGGAGCAGATGCAGCAGTTATGAACGTCTGGCTAGCACAAAATGATGACTACTTGATAGTTTAGTGCACCATGCTTAACGGTTTAGAATCGGGACTTCAAAGACGTTTTGAACGTCATGGACCATATGAGATGTTCCAGGAGTTGAAGTTAATATTTCCAGCAAATACCCGAGTTGAGAGATATGAAGTCTCCAACAAGTTCTATAGCTAAAAGATGGAGGAGAATCGCTCAACTAGTGAGAATGTGCTCAAATTGTCTGGGTACTTCAATCACTTGAATCAAGTGGGAGTTAATCTTCCAGATAAGATAGTGATTGACAAAATTCTCTAGTCACCATCACTAAGTTACTAGAACTTTGTGATGAACTATAATATGCAAGGGATGATGAAAGTTATTCTTAAGCTCTTCGCGATGTTGAGATCGGCGAAGGTAGAAATCAAGAAAAGAGCATCAAGTGTCGATGGTTAATAAGATCACTAGTTTCAAGAAAAGGCAAAGGGAAAAGAAGGGGAACTTCAAGAAGAACGGCAAGCAAGTTGCTGCTCAAGTGAAAAAACCCAAGTCTGGTCCTAAGCCTGAGACTAAGTGCTTGTCTTGCAAAGAGACTGGTCCTTTGGAAGAGGTACTACCCCAAGTGATTGGCGGATAAGAAGGATGGCAAAGTGAACATAAGTATATTTGATATACATGTTATTGATGTGTATGTTACTAGTGTTTATAGCAACCCTCGGTATTTGATACTAGTTAGGTTGCTAAGATTAGTAACTCAAGCGGAGTTGAGAATAAGCAGAGACTAGTTAAGGGTGAAGTGACGATGTGTGTTGGAAAAGTTCCAAGATTGATATGATCATCATCGCACACTCCCTATACTTTCGGGATTAGTGTTAAACCTAAATAAGTGTTATTTGGTGTTTGCGTTGAGCATGAATATGATTTGATCATGTTTATTGCAATACGGTTATTCATGTAAGTTAGAGAATAATTGTTGTTCTGTTTTCATGAATAAAACCTTCTATGGTCATACACCCAATGAAAATGGTTTGTTGGATCTCGATCGTGTGATACACACATTCATAATATTGAAGCCAAAAGATGCAAAGTTAATAATGATAGTGCAACTTATTTGTGGCACTGCCGTTTGGGTCATATCGTGTAAAGCGATGAAGAAACTCCATAAAGATGGATTTTCGAATCACTTGGTTATGAATCATTTGATGCTTGCGAACCGTGCCTTTTGGGCAAGATGACTAAAAATCCGTTCTTCGAACAATGGAGCGAGCTCTTGACTTATTGGAAATAATACATCTTGATGTATGCGACCAATGAGTATGAAGGCTCGTGGCAAGTATCGTTATTTTCTGACCTTCACAAGATGATTTGAGCAGATATGGGTATATCTACTTGATGAAACATAAGTCTGAAATAGTTGAAAGGTTCAAAAAATTTCTAGTGAAGTGGAAAAATCATCGTAACAAGAAAATAAAGTTTCTGCGATCTGATCGCGGAGACGAATATTTGAGTTACGAGTTTGATCTTCAATTAAAACAATGTGGAATAGTTTCACAGCTCACGCCACCTAGAACACCACAACGTTATGGTGTGTCCGAACGTCGTAACCGCACTTTATTGGATATGGTGCGATCTATGATGTCTCTTACTGATTTACCAATATTGTTTTGGGGTTATGCATTAGAGACAGCTGCATTCACATTAAAAGGGCACCATCTAAATCCGTTGAGACAACAACATATGAACTGTGGTTTAGCAAGAAACCCAAGTTGTCATTTCTTAAAGTTTGGGGCTGTGATGCTTATGTGAAAAAGTTTCATCCTGATAAGCTCGAACCCAAATCGGAGAAGTGCGTCTTCATAGAAAACCCAAAGGAAATTGTTGGGTACACCTTCTATCACAGATCCGAAGGCAAGATATTTGTTGCTAAAAATGGATCCTTTCTAGAGAAGGAGTTTTCTCTCGAAAGAAGTGAGTGGGAGGAAAGTAGAGCTTGATAAGCTAATTTGTACCTTCTCCCGAATTGGAAAGTAGTTCATCACGAAATCAGTTCTAGTGATTCCTACACCAATTAGTGAAAAAGCTAATGATGATGATCATGAAACTTTAGATCAAGTTACTACAAAACCTCGTAGGTCTTCCAAAGTACAGATCCGCACGAGTAGTACGGTAATACTGTTCGGAAGTCATGTTACTAGACCATGATGAACCTACGAACTATGAGGAAGCGATGATGAGCCCAGATTCGCGAAATGGCTTGAGGCCATAAAATCTGAGATATGATCCATGTATGAGAACAAAGTATGGACTTTGATTGACTTGCTCGATGATCGAGCAAGCCATGTTAAATAAATGGATCTTCAAGAGGAAGACGGACAACGATAGTAGTATTACTATCTACCAAGCTCGACTTGTTGCAAAAGTTTTCAACAAGTTCAAGGTGTTGAATACGATGAGATTTTCTCACTCGTATCGATGCTTAAGTCTGTCGAATCATGTTAGCAATTGCCACATTTTATGAAATCGGCAAATGGATGTCAAAACTGCATTCCTTAATGGATTTATTAAAGAAGAGTTGTATATGATGCAACCGAAGGTTTTGTCAATCCTAAAGGTGCTAAGAAAATGTGCAAGCTCCAGCGATCCATCTATGGACTGGTGCAAGCATCTCGGAGTTGGAATATACACTTTGATAAGTTGATCAAAGCATATAGTTTTATATGGACTTACGATGAAGCCTGTATTTACAATAAAGTTAGTGGGAGCACTACAGCCTTTCGATTAGTATATGTGAGTGACATATTGTTGATCGAAATGATGTAGAATTTTACGCAAAGCATAAAGGAGTGTTTTAAAGGAGTTATTTAAAAGAAAAGACCTCAATAAAAGCTACTTACATATTGAGCATCAAGATCTATTGAGATAGATCAAGACGCTTGATAAGATTTTCAATGAGTACATACCTTGGCAAGATTTTGTAATAGTTCAAAATGGAACAGTCAAAGAAAGAGTTCTTGCCTATGTTGCAAATGTATGAAATTGATTAAGACTTAAATCCCGACCACAATGAGAAAATAGAAAGAGAATGAAAAGTCATTCCCTATGCCTCATCATAGGTTCTATAAAGTATGCTATGCTATGTACCGGACCTATTGTATACCTTGCTCTGTATTTGGCAAGGAGTACAATAGTGATCTAGGAGTAGATCTTTGGACATTGGTCAAGAATATCCTTAGTAAGGACTAAGGAGATGTTTCTCGATTATGGAGGTGATAAAGAGTTTGTTGTAAAAGTTACATCGGTGCAAACTTTTACACCGATCCAGATGACTCTAAGTCTCAACCTGGATACATATTGAAAGTGGGAGCAATTAGCTAGAGTAGCTCCATGCGAGCATTGTGGACATAAAATATTTGCAAAATACATACGGCTCAATGTGCCAGACCCGTTGACTAAGCTTCTCTCACGAGCAAAACATGATCACACCTTAGTACTCTTTGGGTGTTAATCACATAGCGATGTGAACTAGATTATTGACTCTTGTAAACCCTTTGGATGTTGGTCACATGATGATGTGAACTATGGGTGTTAATCATATACAGATATGAATATTGGGGTTAAATCACATGGCGATGTGAACTAGATTATTGACTCTAGTGCAAGTGGGAGACTGAAGGAAATGTGCCCTAGAGGCAATAATAAAGTTATTATTTATTTCCTTATTTCATGATAAATGTTTATTATTCATGCTAGAATTGTATTAACCGGAAACACAATACATGTGTGAATACATAGACAAACATAGTGTCACTAGTATGCCTCTACTTGACTAGCTCGTTTGTCAGAGATGGTTATGTTTCCTAGCCATGGACAAAAGAGTTGTCATTTGATTAACGGGATCACATCATTAGGAGAATGATGTGATTAACTTGACCCATTCTGTTAGCTTAGCACTTGATCGTTTAGTATGTTGCTATTGCTTTCTTCATGACTTATACATGTTCATGTAACTATGAGATTATGCAACTCCGTTTACGGAGGAACACTTTGGGTACTACCAAACGCCACAACGAATCGGGTGATTATAAAGGAGTACTACAGGTGTCTCGAAGGTACATGTTGAGTTGGCGTATTTGAGATTAGGTTTTGTCACTCCGATTGTCGGAGAGGTATCTTTAGGCCCTCTCGGTAATGCACATCATTATAAGCCTTGCAAGCAATATAAACAATGAGTTGGTTCTGGATGATGCATTACGAGCGAGTAAAGAGACTTGCGGTGGCGAGATTGAACTAGGTATTGGATACCGACGATCAAATCTCGGGCAAGTAACATACCGATGACAAAGGGAACAACGTATGTTGTTATGCGGTTTGACCGATAAAGATCTTCGTAGAATATGTAGGAGCCAATATGGGCATCCAGGTCCCGCTATTGGTTATTGACCGAGAATAGTTCTAGGTCATGTCTACATAGTTCTCGAACCCGTAGGGTCCGCACGTTTAAGGTTTCGATGACAGTTATATTATGAGTTTATGAGTTTTGATGTACCGAAGGAGTTCGGAGTGCTGGATGAGATCGGGGACATGACGAGGAGTCTCGAAATGGTCGAGACATAAAGATCAATATATTGGACGACTATATTCGGAGTTCGGAAAGGTTCCGAGTGATTCGGGTATTTTTCGGAGTGGCGGAGAGTTACGGGAATTCGCCGGGGAGAAGTATTGGGCCTTATTGGGCCTTGCGGGAAAGAGAGAGGGGCTGCCTAGGGCAGGCCGCGCGCCCCCCCATGGCCTAGTCCGAATTGGACTAGGGGGAGGGGCCGCACCCCCTCCTTCCTTCCCTTCTCTCTTCCCCTTCCTTGTCTCCTACTCCTAATACATGGAAGGACTCCTAGTTGGACTAGGAAAGGGGGAATCCTACTCCCGGTGGGAGTATGACTCCCCTAGGGCGCGCCATAGAAGAGGGCCGGCCCTCCCCTCCTCCACTCCTTTATATACGGGGGTAGGGGCACCCCATAGACACACAAGTTGATCTACGGATCGTTCCTTAGCCGTGTGCGGTGCCCCCTTCCACTACTAGGGAAAACCTTATACACAGAAATATAGCAACATCGCGGGTCAAAAAATTGCGCTAGTGCTATATAGCAGTAGCGACCAAATAAAAACCACGCTACAGACACAAACTTAGCAGTAGCGCCTGTTGTAGATAAAGCGCTACTACTAATATTCCCATTGGCAGAATGCTAGGCTACGCATAGCGATGGCGAGCTTAATGTAAACGCAGCCATCTGCGAGAACACGATTAGCAGCGCGCTTCCTAAGAAGAGCGCTACTACTAACGGAAATAAAATAAGATGATAAACAAATAGAAATTTAAATGAAAATGAAAGAAATAGAAAAAGGAGAAAGGGAAAAATAAAATGTAAAGCAAAATAAACGAAAAAGCGAAAAATCGGAGGAACGCATAGCAGCAGCGTTTGTTTGTAAGAGGCGCTATAGCTAACGTAGCTGCAGCGCGTGTCCTAGACCCCCGCTATAGAAACAGAATAGGAAATTAGCTATAGCAGTAGCGCGTTTTGAGGAAAGCGCTATAGCTAGCTATAGCGCGTTTTGCGACACGCGCTACCGCTAAGTTTGACTTAGCCAAAAAACCGTTTTCCCCCGGCCACCACTTCCCCCAAATCCCTCAAACCCACCCCGCGCGCGCGCCGCCGTCCCCTGATTCACAGTCGCCCCACACTACGCCGCCACCGCCGACGCCACCAGAGCCGTGCGCCGTCGACGACACCGGAGCCGCCCCCAACGCCACGGAGCCGCGCGGCCTCGTCTAACGCCACCGGAGCCGCCGTCGACGCCACCTTCCTCGCCGTCACCGGAGACGCCCCTGCCTCCCTCGCCGTCACCGGAGGCGCCCTGCCTCCCTCGCCACCACACTGCCTCCGTCGCCACCACCGGAGCCATCATCTGTAAGCCCCACCTCTCTCTCTCTCATGCATAGGTTAGCCAGTTTAATTAGGTTAATTATCTAGGTTAGGGCAAAAATTTAGTTAGGGCATTGACAGAGAAGTAGTTAGGTTAACTAGTTTAATTAGGTTAATTATCTAGGTTAGTGCAAAAACTTAGTTAGGGCTTTGACAGAGAACTAGTCAGGTTAACTTGTTTAATTAGGTTAATTATCCATGTTATTTAGTGCAAAAATTTATTTTAGGCTTTGACAGAGAACTAGCTGCGTTAACTAGTTTAATTAGGGTTAATTATCTACGTAAACTAGATTAACTAACTAGGTTAAATAGGTAGGTTAATTTGGTTCGTTGGATTAAGAAGCTAGGTTAAGTAGATTGGCAAAGGTTTTTGATTTTTCAAAAGACCACTATTTTTCAAGGAAAAGAATTTAGGCAAATTTTATTTTTCATTGAAGTGGTCATGTTATATCTTTTCATTGAAGTTGTTCGATTGTGCCCAAGTGGTGGCTTTGTGGTTTCGAGGGAATGATCTTTGAGTGGCCTATGTTTTGCGGAATGTTGATTCATTTCTGTTTAAGCAAATTTCAGGTTCTCGATTTGTCCACTTTTTAGCAAAGGCCATGCGAAATTTCCGTGAATTTCGGCATGACTTGTGCTACAAACTAGGACATATCGAGTGCCCGGATTTGCCGCACTGGAAGGAGTCAACATTCCTGCAAAACAATAGTCCTTTATGTCATTATTCATTTTATTAGCTCTAGAATTAATTGACTAGATTTAATCATAGGAAACATGGCTAGCAACGATGAAGGACAGGGTTACGGTGATTGCACGGCGTCTACCGAGGCGGCGAGCGAATTTTTAGCTTTACCGACAATCAACAGATGTTGTTCTTTGGGCCCACCGTGGCATCGGGACTGAGATCGACACGCAGACCGGTCTTTGAGACCGACACGCAGACCGGTGCTGAGAGGCGACACCGCGCTGAGATTGAGACCGACATCGAGACCGGCGCTGAGACCGGTGCTGCCTCGGGAGCGGAGCGGTGTAGAACCGAAAGCAAAGAGGCAACGGGTTCCTAACAAACTCAGGACTACTAGACTGATGGTCACGGAGGTGGACAACGGCAATTTTGAGCCAAAGGCACCCGAGGAAGCGCGCGCGTGCTACGACAATCAAATAGGCTGCATCATACGGACAACCGCCACCATCAATGGTGAGAATCTAAAGAATATAGAAAATATAAGGAGCTCCCTCCTAATGAAGTTTCACCAGATATTCTTGTTCCCGGGCCGGAATGAGAAGGATTATGAAGATCCAGACAATGACCCGGCAATGAAGAAGATAAACAAACACGCCATGACCAAGTTTAGCAAAGCGTTGGCCGCCTGGAAAAATCGAGTGAAAGCAAAGATCAACGACGGGGAACCCTACTCCGAGATTGTAAAGGATAGTCCGACAATCACGGAAGAGCAGTTTCAAATATTCAAGGAGGCTTGCGAGGCCGAAGCTGCCAAAGAAAAGTCTAAGTACATGAAGGGGCTTCAAAGAGGAACATTGGGACCCACCACCTCGGAAGCCGTGGTTCTGGCGGAAAGAGGTCCAAATGGGCCAAGGAGGGACGCGAAGCCGCGAGTCAGGCATCCTGACCCCTTGGCGGATTTCACCGTCTGCGCAGGGCGTGGCGTCTGAGGGCCCGCCACCGTTGGGACCCATGAAGAAGGTTTATGAGACAACACGGTCATTACGGAGTTCATGAGACTGCTGGTAATTTTAGTTTCGATCAATTCATTGCACACGTTAGTCATGTTTGTAAATGATCCTTGTGCCTTTTGCAGAGAAGCAACACGGATTGCGGCGAAAGTGACTCGCCGTCGAGGCATTGGCGAGGCCAAGTGGGACACTCCATTCAACGGGCGTTGAACATATTGAAGCGACAACGGTGGATACTAGACCGTCGTATGGACGCGTGTGCGGTGTCGGAGGCGGCGCCACGTGGAAGAAGTACTAGCGTGAGACCACGGAGGAGAAAAAGGAAAGAAGGAGGTTAAGCAAGAAAGCATAGACAAGAAGGTTGAGATTGCGGTTGAGAAGAAATCATCTCGAACGATCGCAATAGCGGTAGCTGCCGCAAAACAAGCGATTGCAAATATATCTACTTCCTTGGTGACGGGCGTTCACACTTGGACAAGGGAAAATCCAAAAAATGCAGAGGACTTTCCCTTGCTGACTTCTTGGCAGCACATGCTCCTGACCGGCTCCCTGACTGCTCCCGCACTGCTTGGCTCCCTTTTGCTCCCTTTTGCTCCCGCGACTGGCTCCCTGACTGCTCCAAAGACGGCTCCCTTTGACTGCTGCCCGACCGGGACGTGCTTTCGGTGGTGCCTCCTCTTTGGCTGAGCTCGGCGCCCTCACGGTATCTTCCACACGGCCCCTTCAATATAAATGTATAATCTCCGTTTTCGTTGCCTTTCGGATGTCTCACATCGCAGACTTTTATTTGCAGGCCGAGCGAAACCCGTGCACTATATTGTACACCATCGGCGAGCAGAAGGTGGGCGTGGGGAAGGGGCGATAATGGAGCGAAGGAACCATTGTTCCACAGCCGGTCAATCCCCGAGCGTCTTCAAGGTTTCCGTGGCGATGTCAAACCAGGCCACGAGAATTTCCTCCTCTAATACTAGTGGGGATGACAGCGAAACCCATGGCGGCTTGGTGATTGTTGCAATGGGTGGGTCTGTTGTGGCCAAAGAGTGCGCCGTGCAGGAGGCGGGAGCACACCCACGAGCACGCAGCCTCAGCAAGGTATGAACATCAACACCCACCTACCCAATTAGCATCGGGTGTCGGGTTGGGTGATAGCGGACGGGTAAGCGGTGGCTCCATTAGAGGCTGATGGCGTCGCCATGGATGAGGATGAGGATGGCGATGGCGCTGAACAAGTATGTCTATACTAAGCGCCTCCTCGGGGTTTGAGCATCATGAGTCGGTGCCTGAATTACCGTCTCAACGTGTTATTAGCGACCATCCGGTGGTAAAGAAGCCTAGGAAGAGAGCGAGGAAAGGCAAAAAGCTGATTCTATGATCCAGCCGCCAAGCAGCCTCGGCCGGGACCGTGTAGATATCCCACGATGCGGATAAATGGCATATCGGTCGACCAATCCTACCTGAAACAGCGCTACGGGCCAGATTCGGCGATCTAAGGAGACTTCATGACGATGTGCTGCGGGTAGAGAAAGGCCTCATCGCCTCGAAAGATCCAGGATACCCACTCTACGTGGTTAACGTTCCGCAGCAAATGTCCTACGTCAAGGGCTTCCCCGCGGATAAGTTCTTCCTCCGATTCGATTACATATTCGACATGTTTCACGTGAAGAAGCTAGATTTTACTTTTGTCCGCCTTTATGCCTTGCACATGAGCAACATCATTGGGGTTGAGCAGATAGCTCATATCTGTGTCGCTGACCCGTACTACATGCATGAGGCCTTCTTGGGAGTCTGTGCACAGCATCGTGAATACGCGAGGGATTACATCGTCAGTTTCATGCTCGCCAATAAGGACAAGGAGGCGATTCTCGTGCCTTATCATCCCGTGTAAGTCATCCGCGCTGCTATCCTTCCTTCTATTTCAATAATTCATTTGCACGGTGGAGGCTAATTAATTTGAGGTGTACTTATTTTGCTTGGCAATGGGCGCGCCGCCGTCCTCATCATCCTCTACCCCGATTCTCCCACGCTCTTTACTTGGACTCGTCGAAGAACATTCACAAAAGGATTACACCCACATCAAAGATGTTCTCGTGATGCTATGTTTTACTACCAAGCAAGGGGGAGAGGTTAGGGACAAGAAGAGAAGGGCGGCAGGCCGCCTTCAGCCATAAGACCGACTTCTCGCATCCAACACCGAATGATTCTCTTAATGATGGATCTATGTCCTACACCACATTTGGAGTACCGAGCGGGATCACGGAACCTTCACATGGCACCTAGATCTAGCGTTGCCCATATTCTCGCAATGGGCAAAGGACATAGGAGATATCGAGGATCATCGACTTGAGCTGAGTTCTATAACATCCAGCGAACTTGCCCAAATCATCATGAATGAGGTCGTCGGAAAACAGGGATGTTCCATGCGAAGGACATATGTCGGCGGGAAGGCGTCCGAACATGGATAGCCTCTCAGCGTCTCGACATGAAGCCTTTCACTAAGCTCGATGACTATCTCCCTGACTTGGATGGATGGCACGACATGATGGAGTGATTGTCGATATATGACAATGTGTCTGTTTAGTCCATACTTTCTTTTATAACAAAACTTTTAGTTATGCACGGTGAAACTTTATTTTTGATGTAATTAAACCGTCCTCCTCGACTAGCGAAAATCACTCTAGTTAGGTCATTTGGGTACGATGAACTTTGTTATTTATGCTTATGATATGTTGTTTCTATTTTTGCCAAGTCTGTCTCTTTGTGTTGCTCAACTATATATGTTGCATATCATCGACTCATGTGACGATGCAGGTGCATAGATCATAAATGGCGAAGAAGTGCTACACCAGGAGTATATATCGACAAGTGGACGGAGTGTCGTGCCAGTGTACGGTTTTCGGTTTCGAGCGACCGCAGATGCTTAGTTTAGGTTCACGCTAACGCGAGAGAGGGATACGAACTCATGTACTCAAAGTGATAGCTATTCTCTTGTATATCATTGTTTAGATGGATGACGATGTATTTGCAAGTAATCGAGACTTGTATCGCTATTTTTGAGATTGATGACGAGAAACCACTTTGTGTTGGATGATGATTATGATGATGACATGATTTGATGAGACTAATTGTATGTATATGCTATGATTACATTTGTATTTGGATGATATGCTAAAGATTATTTTATAAAGCCTATTCAAATGCAAAACAAATAAAAACAAATCTGCAGGAAAAAACTAATAAAACTAGTAGTAGCGAGGATTTAGCGATGGCGCCGACTTACGATGGCGCTTACTGTAAACGGCGCTGCAGATAATACCGATGGCGTCCTTTTCTAAAAAGCGCTGCAGCTATTCATGTGTAGCGATGGCGGCGTGTCAACACGCGCTACTGCTATACCTTAGCTGTAGCGCCTTATTAGTAGCGCCGGTACCCGTGCTACTGAGAGGGCCAAAACCCGCGCTGTTGCTAGGCTTTTCCCTAGTAGTGTTCCACCATATTCCACCTCGGTCATATTGTCGCGGAGTTTAGGCGAAGCCCTGCGCCGGTAGAACATCATCATCGTCACCACACCGTCGTGCTGACGGAACCCATCTCCGGAGCCTTTGCTGGATCGGAGGGCCGGAGATCGTCATCGAGCTGAACGTGTGCTGAACTCGGAGGCTCTGTACGTTCGGTGCTTGGATTGGTCGGGTCGTGAAGACGTACGACTACATCAACCGCGTTGTGCTAACGCTTCCTGAGGAAGTCCTGGACCAGGGGGTGTCCGGACAGCCGGACTATCAATATCCGCCGGACTCCCAAACGACGAAGATAGAAGATTGAAGACTCCGGCTCGTGTCCGGAAGGTACTTTCCTTGGCGTGGAAGGCAAGCTTGGCAATACGGATATGTAGATCTCCTACCATTGTAACCGACTCTGTGTAACCCTAGCCTCTCCGGTGTCTATATAAACCGGAGGGCCTTAGTCCGTAGGACAACTTTACATCTCAACAATCATACCATAGGCTAGCTTCTAGGGTTTAGCCTCCTTGATCTCGTGGTAGACCTACTCTTGTACTACCCATATCATCAATATTAATCAAGCAGGACGTAGGGTATTACCTCCATCGAGAGGGCCCGAACCTGGGTAAAAACATTGTGTCCCTCGTCTCTTGTTACCATCCGCCTAGGCCACAGTTCGGGACCCCTACCGAGATCCGCGGTTTGACACCGACATTGGTGCTTTCATTGAGAGTTCCTCGTCGTCCCGATAGGCTCGATGGCATCTTCAACCATCAATGCTGTCCAGGGTGAGACTTTTCTCCCCGGACAGATCTTCGTATTCGGCGGCTTCGTACTGCGGGCCAATTCTCTTGGCCATTTGGAGCAGATCGAAAGCTACGCCCCTGGCCGTCAGGTCAGATTCGAAAGCTTGAACTTCACGGCAAATGACTGCGGAGACTTGATCTTCGACGGACTCGAGCCACAGCCAAGCGCCGCCTTGTGACGATGGGCATGATCTAGCTCGCCACGCCGGACGGTGCTTTGGTGGTCTTTTCGAATCCGCCGGCTACTAGCCCGGAGCCGATTGCCTATGGCGAGGGCGGTGGATAGGCGCTGGGGCTTCAACATCCACGGCGATGGGCGAATACCGATCTTGTCCCTGCGGAACTTCGTGATCCGGCGGCGGACTCCTCGCCGAATTGAGCCTCCCGCGCCCGCCAATTAAACCGGATTGGGCGCGGTTATGGAATTCACAGCCGCGGACATCTTTCGGCTTTTCGCCTTTTGGCGATATCCTGAATTCTCTGAAGCATCTCTCGCTATCGGAGAATCTGGCGGACTATGGCGGGGCGGTTGGAGTTCGGGCGACGAAGAAATTGAGCCCACCCACCACCCACTTTGTAGCCTTGTCGAGGATCTAACCGACATGCTAGACTACGACTCCGATGACATCGGCGCTATGGGCGATGATGCGGAGGCGATCAGACCAGCGCCCACGTGGCTTTGGAAGGCCACCTCGTCATATAGCGTCTACATGGTGGATACCCCAAAAGAAGGGATGGCGAAAAAGCAGCGGAAGAAGATTCTCTAAAGAAGCGGCCAAACGCCCGGCGTCAACGGCGCCGCTCTAAATCCCGCCACAACAAGAATGGAGATTCCGCACGAAATAACAATACCCCGAGAGTGCCGAAGACAAACCCTCCAAAGAAGACTCAGTAGCAGAGGATGCGAAGCAAGCCCTCACGAAAGGGCGGCGTAAGAAAAGCTCGAGGATCGAACTATATACCTCCGTCCGAAGGCGAAACAAGCCCCAATGACGGCGAACTCGAGGAGCCCGTCGAACAAGAGCTTTTCAAACGCAGGCTCATCGCTCTGACAAGAAGCTGAAGAAGGAAAACGGAAGCTCGACACAGCGGAAGACGCGCTCCGAATAAGATGGAGCAAAGTACTCAAAACCGCAGATAAACACGGCAACGCCACCAATCGAAGAGCTACCGAGCGCAAGCTGTTCCCAGACCGACGAGGAGGCCATAAAGCCCCCACCGTCCAATGGCCCAGCCAGTCCATCTGGACCCAAAACGAAAGCCCCAATAAGCAAAGGAACACGTCAAGTGTCCGACGATAGCGGCGCGCATAAATGCAGGGGCCGCGACACCCACTATGCTTCATCGGCGAAGTCTTTGGATCATGAATTCCCAGCAGGGTTTAAACCCATAAACATAGAAGCCTACGATGGAACAATGACCACAGAGTGCGGATAGAAGACTATATATTGCATATACATATGGCCGAGGAGGCGATCTCCACGCCATAAAATATCTACCCTCAAGCTCAAAGGGCCAGCCCGTCATTGGCTCAAAAGCCTCCTAGAAAACACTTGTTGGAAGTTGGGAAGAGCTCGAGAAGCGTTTAGAGCAAATTTTCAAGGGACTTATGTCCGACCTCCGGATGCAGATGACCTAAGTCACATAACTCAACAGCCGGAGAGTCAGCATGAAATGCAGGAACAGGTTCCTTACCAAAAAGAACCAAATAGTCGACTGTCCGGACACCGAAGCCTTAGCAGCTTTTAAGCACAATGTCCGGGACGAATGGCTCGCCAGACACCTCGGTCAAGAGAAACCGAGGACAATGACCGCATTAACAAGCCTCATGACCCGCTTCTGCGCAGGAGAGGATAGCTGGCTGGCAAGAAGCAGCACCAGCAACCCAAGTACATCCGAGACACGAGATGGAAATGGAAAATCACGGCGCAGAAAAGAGCAGCGCCGGAATAAAGAGAAAAGCCCAAAGAGCACGGCAGTCAACGCCGGATTTAAAAGCTCACGGCCAAATAATAACCCTCAGCCCCTCAAGGACGACAGCGACGAACTGTCTAACCTACACAAAATTCTGGGTCGGATATGTCAAATCCACAGTACCCCCGGAAGGCCCACAAATCACACCCACAGGAGTGTTGGGTTTTCAAACAGTCCGGCCGACTAAGCGCCGAACACAAGGGCTCGACGCGTCAGCTTAAGAAGATAAACCCGCCAAAGAGGGCACCGGAAAACAAAAGACTTTCCCACAAGGGGTCAAAGCAGTAAACTCACTTCATGTGAGGACACGGAAAAACAGCGGCACTTTCTAAAAAGAGCCCGCGCGGTCCAACCCATGAGACCGTAGAGATTGGATATCAAAACCAATCACTTTCGACCACAGACTATTCGAAGCATTCAAAGCGGGGCGGACTTCGATATTGAATCCGGTAATAGACGGACTACAATTCACAAACGTCCTAATGGACGGAGGCAGTGACTTAAACCTGCTATATTCAAACACAATCCGTCGGATGGGGATAGACCCTACTAAAATTCGATACAGCCGCACTTCCTTCAAAGGAGTAACGCCTGGCCCTTACGCCAAGTGCACAGGCTCGATATTACTGGAGGTCATGTTCGGACCACTGAGCAACCCTCGACGCGAGAAGCTAATTTTCCATATCGTCCCATTTAAAAGTGAATATCAAGCACTGTTGGGACGTAAAGCTTTTATCCGCTTCAATGCCATACCACATTACGCGTCTCTTAGACTCAAAATGCCCGGCCCCCATGGCACCATTTCAGTGCGCGGGTCATTTAAAGACCCCGGACTCGGATAGACGAATCCGGACTCAGCAGGCTAGGGGCTCCCTAGCCGCACACCCTTTCACAAGGGGCGCGCGCACAACTAACCGCGGTTTCATATAAACCTAGATTTAATTATTTACACTTATTCTTTTGCATATTTTTCGCACGAACTGTTTCTAAAACTAAAATGTTCCTCTCTTTCTACAGATGAACCACGTGCGCACCCGGCCCGTGATAACGGCATAGCAACGGAGACACAGCGCAGAGCGTGCGATGAGGGACCCATCGCAAGGATTCTTTTCAGATTAAGACCCTCGTAGACCTTTTATTACTCTCTCTTGTTGTTAATCTCCTCGGCTTCTTCCTATAGCCACAGCGAACTGGCGACTTTAGCATCGGCGCGTCGAAGACAATGCCCGTGCACTGGACACAAGGGGCTTAGGGCATAATTCTGTCCGTTATCATAAAGTCCGAACACCTTCGGAGTGTTCGGCGTCTTAAGTTAGGCATTATATGCATCAGCTCGAATCATGTCTTTGGTCAAATGTTGGGTTTGCGGCTCACGTGTTTTGCTGCCTTACGTTCCGTATCATCCGCTAACGCGCACCGGAGAACTCTGCGATTGTGCCCAGTTCGGCTGGGCGAGCACCTCGATGGAGAAAGCCGAAACGATTGTCATGATATAGCGAGAGTCAGTCGACCACTTGATCGACTATCGGAATGTTTAGAATTCCCGCTTTGACGAAGGACCTCTTCGGTCGACACATACGCACCCGAATCCGGAGATGTGCATTGTCATTAGGGGTTATATCGTAGCCCACCCTCGAGCTCCATTGGCTAAGTGAAAGAAATAAAGCACCATAGTCCGGATTAAATGCGCTGTTAAGCTATGCTACCACCTCCTTATAACACGCACCGAGACATCGGATTAAGTGTGAAAAGCGCTATTTTGCGAACACCCCAGCACCTTGTGCAAGGGGCTGAAGTCAAGATCGCATCTCTCGGGTTATACACAAGTATACGAAACGGCAAGACAGAGAAGTTTTACTACTTGGAAGCACAAGTATAAAAAGCATTCATACTATAATCATTGATCTACAAGTCAATACGTTCAATTGAGCGTTATATTTTTGAGCACTGCGACTCTATTATCTGGCGCCACGCATAACTTCCCGAAATAATGCTCGGCAGAAGCGGTTCCCATCAAACCCCTGGCAGCAACAGCGGTGGCATCCATCTCCGGACACTGCGCCTTTACACGGGCGAGCCATCCATGGCGCCCTCGATGCAGGCCGACCGTTTCATCTCCTTGATATGCGGCACCGCCCCAAGGAACCGCTGCGAGAGGCCAAAGTAGCTCGTCGCCTTGGACCTCTCCGCCATACATGAGCCACGATGTCGATCATAGCCAGTCCGGACAGTCTATTCAGTTCGCCCATTCGGCCAACCTGTCCGTCAGAGGAAGAGCGCGATCCGGGCTGTGGAATTGAGACCAATACAACTCTTCCGCCTCGTGATCCCCTTGGCTCCGGAAGTGCTTAACGGCATCAACCGCACTCGCAGCCAAGTCCATGTACGGATCCTCCGAACTCCACAGCCGCTCAAATTGAGCGTACTTGGCATCCATGAACCGGCGACGCATAAGAAACGGCTTGCCAGCCGCGATTTCTCCGGCTTGGCGCAGCTCCTCCTTCATAGCCCGCATTGCAGAACGGGCATCCTTGGCTTCGGCGGTGGCCTTCTTCAGGTCTTCCCGCTCCGATAAGCGCTCCTTTTCAAGAGCCTCATTGCGGTCAGTAGCATCCTTTAATTTCTTGGACAATTTGGCCACCTCCGCCCTGCTTAGGCAGTGCGCCGCCTTCTCGGCCTTCAACTCTTCGGCCGCCCTCGCGGCAGCCACGTCACTCCTTCGGGCTTGCTCCTTAGCCAGAGCAAGTTCGGCCCGAAGGCTCTCCACAGCAGCAGCACTATCTGTATTAACAGCATATAACTTATCAGAGGAGGGCTTTGACCCACTCAATAAAGCGGCTGCAGAGAATTTCTTTACCTTGCGACTCGTCAAGTCGCTGATTGACAAGCGTGATGTCAGCATCTGCCATGTCCAGTTGTCGACTCAATTCGGCAAACTGATTAGTCCGGCTGGCCCCCGGACTATCCGCCACCTGCATCAGAACGGCGGTATTCATTACCTGAGATGTTTGGATTTTCGATCCTCGGCACGCTGTCGTTTTCTACAACCTACCGAGTCTCAGGGGCTACTATCTATACAGGGCGCATTTTTTATATGCAAAACTGTTAAAAGACAAAGGGGTGCATCATTTTCGCATACCTCAAATCCCGCCAGCAAGCTCAGGGCGGCATTACGCAATCCGCTTTCAGCGGACGAAATCCTTCCGACCACCATACGCATTAATGCGCGGTGATCTTATGAAATGGACGCCCTCTCAAGCAAACTCTTGATTCTCTGGCGGACTCGGTGGGTGTTGAACTCTTTGGCCCCTCGAACTCGGGATGCCCTCCGTGGCGACACTTGGCTACTTTGCCTCATCTGGCGGGCGCGCGAGGCGGAGGCGTGTCGCTCTCCATCATCTCCGGAAGAAGATCCCGAGGATGAACTCATCTGAGACGGCTGCAGATCCGAACTGCGATATAAATATTTCGGTTACCTACAGAAGCATAAACGAAGGCACTTCCTTATTAAACTTCCTCTTTCATACTCACGGCTCGTTGGAGGGCTGGTCCTTTGGCGATGGTTGCGCGTCCGGATTCTCTCCGGACGCCGGACCCCCCGGTTGGTATTTCTTCCCATGCTTAGGGGCTTTGACCTCCAGATCTTCGGGGGCGGTCCTCTTCTCCCTCTGAAGGGAGGGATCCTTGGTTCCCTCCTCTTCAGTCGCCTCTTTGGACGAAGTATTAGCTCCTTTATCTCCCCGTCGCCCCCTCTCAGGCGCAACTTCCAACATTCTCGACCAGCCACGGGCTCCAGTCACGGTCTCGGGGGGGGGCGGACACCTTATCAGCCTTGATCGCGCCACCCATTCCTGTAAAGAATAAAAAGGGTCGAGGAGATGATCTTTTGAAAGGCATACAAATAGAATGTCCGAGCTCGAGCTACTTACCCGAGTATCCGGCGATCGTGGCTTAAGCCTGCGTCCTCGGCGAATCCGGACACGCTACTGCGGTCGAAGAACAGCTTGTACATCTCCGCGGGTGTCGCGCCCATAAAATGCTGGAGAATCGAGGTCCCTCGGATTGAACTCCCATAGACGGAGAGGGCGGCGTTTGCAGGTGGTAGGAGGTGCACGATTAGCATGACTTGCATCACCTTGACCAGGTCGATCTCCCTTGTTTAGAGGTCTCGAATCCGCCTCAGTAGTGCGGGCACGTCCTCGGACGGCCCCAGTTGAGCCTTGGTTGACCCACGACATTAGTTGCCGTGGAGATCCCGGCGGAAGGTGGGCGGCGGCTTTTGCTTGTCGCCTTGGAGCGATGATGTAAAACCACTCCTGCTGCCACAATCCTGTTCCTCTTGGAAGGAACCTTGAGCCACGGGCATCGACCTTCTTGCTTATGGTCGCCCGCCCCAATCCACTTAGCGCCCCGGTCATCTTGGCTCCACCTTGAATGTTTTCAGCCACAGGCGAAGTGGGGATGACGCGGAGGAAGGCTTCGAACAATAATGAATGCGTAGATATGGAGGATGGACTCCGGAGCCAAATCGTGGAAGTCCAGCCCGTAGTAGAAAAGGAGCCCTCTCACAAAGGGATCCGTCGGGAAGCCTAATCCCCGACGGAGGTGAGATCTGGCGATCGCTCACCGGGCTCGGGGCTGGCACGGCCTGCCACAGGGTAGGCAACCTCAGCGAAACCAGAGGCTGTGCTTGGCCTCCCGCAACTTCAATATGTCCTCCTCCATGACGGAGGAGGGCATCCACCGGCCCTGGAGGTCGGAGCCCGACATTGTTTAGGATCCGAAGCGCTCGAATCCAAAGCTCGGGGTGTTGGAACTAGGAGCAGAGGAAAGATTTGATGCGAGGTTGAAGAACAAGGACAGGCCTTGGTCCTCTTATAAAGGGGGTAGAAATACCAAGGGCCGTCTCCGTGACCGTTTGAGATTCCCCTTCGATAGAGGAGGCGTGGCGACGGGAACGGTTGGGTTACCCACCTGCGTATTGATGAGGATCCCGGAATAAAGGGAACACGATCTCTCGCTTGACGGGGCGTGCCAAGGAAACCGCTTCGCTAAACATGCTGAGGCGGAATAATAAAAACGATTCGAATGAGGGCTTGGCTGCGGTGTGATGTCACGCCGCATGATACGTCAGCAGATTGAGCTAAGTGTATATTTTATTCTCTCTACGTTGGAATGTGGAATTCATTTTGCAGAGTCAAACACTATCCTGGTGTTCATTATCTTCTCCGGATTATTCAAGGGAGGAACCCGCCTTGCAATGCGAACATTATGCACGCCGGACTTATCGTCATTGAAGACTGGTTCAGGGCTCTTGAGGAGTCTGGACTAGGGGCTGTCGGAGACAGCCGGACTATCAATATCCGCGGACTCCCAAACTACGAAGATAGAAGATTGAAGACTCGGCTCGTGTCAGGAAGGTACTTTCCTTGGCGTGGAAGGCAAGCTTGGCAATACGGATATGTAGATCTCCTACCATTGTAACCGACTCTATGTAACCCTAGCCTCTCCGGTGTCTATATAAACCGGAGGGCCTTAGTCCGTAGGACAACTTTACATCTCAACAATCATACCATAGGCTAGCTTCTAGGGTTTAGCCTCCATGATCTCGTGGTAGATCTACTCTTGTACTACCCATATCATCAATATTAATCAAGCAGGACGTAGGGTATTACCTCCATCGAGAGGGCCCGAACCTGGGTAAAAACATTGTGTCCCTTGTCTCTTGTTACCATCCGCCTAGACGCACAGTTCGGGACCCACTACCCGAGATCCGCCGGTTTTGACACCGACACTTCCACTTACGGTCTACGAGGGTACGTGGACGTACACTCTCCCCTCTCGTTGCTATATCATCACCATGATCTTGCGTGTGTGTAGGAAATGTTTTGAAATTACTACGTTCCCTAACATATTCTTTGAGTCACTTGGGATTTATATCTCCTAGACACTATGAAGAATTTGAAAGATGATCGAACTACTATTTTGCCCTCAACTACGAGGGGAGGTAAGGAACTGCCATATAGCTCTGCACTTGATTCACCTTCTGTTATGAGTAAGTTTGCGACACCTAAACCTACTACTGCTATTGATTCCGATATGTCGCATGTTATTGATGATGCCACTTCTGCTATGCATGATACTTATGATGAAACTACTTCTATGCTTGATATTACTGTGCCCCTTGGTGAATTTCTTGATGAGCAAATGGCTAGGTCTAGAGAAAGAGAAATTATTGAACCTGAACACGATGATGTTAGTGATGATGAACCTATGCCTGCTATTCCTGAGGGTTATCTTTTTTATGCTGAATCTTCAGCAGCTATTCTTGCTTGCCAGGATAGACAGGAACTTAAGAGGTTGCTAGTTAAATGGAGAAAAGAATCTTTTAGAGATAGAATGAAACCCGACCCTCCTTTTGCTACTTCACCTATCTGTGTGCCTGATCAGGATTATTACGATTTTTCTGTTGATCCAGATATAATTACTTTGGTTGAATCTGATCCTTTTTGGTTATGAATCTGAAACTGTTGTGGCACATCTTAGTAAGTTAAATGATATAGCTGCCCTATTTACTAATAATGAGAGATCACGCTACCTTTATTTACTCAAAATATTTCCGTTCTCATTAAAGGGTGATGCTAAGATATGGTATATTTCTCTTGATCCTGGTTGTGTGCAAAGTCCCCAGGATATGATTTATTACTTCTCTGCTAAATATTTCCCTGCTCATAAGAAACAAGCAGCCTTGAGGGAAATATACAATTTTGTGCAAATTGAAGAAGAGAGTCTCCCACAAGCTTGGGGGAGGCTTCTCAAGTTACTTAATGCTTTGCCTGATCATCCTCTTAAGAAACCTGAAATATTTGATATCTTTTATAATGGACTAACCGATGCTTCCAGAGATTACCTGGATAGTTGTGTTGGTTCTCTTTTCAAGGAAAGAACACCGGATGATGCTGAAATTCTATTGAATAATATGTTGGCAAATGAAAATAATTGGGCACCTCCTGAACCACCTCCTGAGCCAGTTCCAGAGCCCATTACTGTACCTATTCCTAAACCAACTCCGAAGAAGAGAGGTGTTCTATTTCTCAGTCCCGAAGATATGCAAGAGGCAGAGAAATCTATGAAAGAAAAAGGTACTAAAGCTGAAGATGTTAAGAATTTACCTCCTATTGAAGAAATACATGGTCTTAATTTACCGCCTGTTGAGGAAGTATATCTACTGGACACTATGAAGAATTTGAAAGATGATCGAACTACTATTTTGCCCTCAACTACGAGGGGAGGTAAGGAACTGCCATCTAGCTCTGCACTTGATTCACCTTTTGTTATGAGTAAGTTTGCGACAACTAAACCTACTACTTCTATTGATTCTGATATGTCGCATGTCATTGATGATGCCACTTCTGCTATGCATGATACTTATGATGAAACTACTTCTATGCTTGATACTACTGTGCCACTCGGTGAATTTCTTGATGAGAAAATTGCTAGGTCTAGAGAAAGAGAAATTATTGAACCTGAACACGATGATGTGATTGATGATGAACCTATGCCTTCTATTCCTGAGGGTTATCTTTTTAATGTTGAATCTATTGAAGCTATTCTTGCTTGCCAGGATAGTCTTGAACGTAAGAGGTTGCTAATTAAGTGGAGTAAAGAATCTTTTAGAGGTAGGATGAGACCTGACCTTGCTTTTGCTACTTCACCTATCTGTGTTCCTGATCAGGATTATTATGATATTTCTGTCGATCCAGATATAGTTACTTTGGTTGAATCTGATCCTTTATATGGCTATGAATCTGAAACTGTTGTGGCACATCTTCGTAAGTTAGATGATATAGCTGCCCTATTTACTAATAATCTGATATCGCGCCACCTTTATTTACTCAAAATATTTCCGTTCTCATTAAAGGGTGATGCTAAGAAATGGTTTAATTCTCTTGATCCTGGTTGTGTGCAAAGTCCCCAGGATATGATTTATTACTTCTCTGCTAAATATTTCCCTGCTCATAAGAAACAAGCTGCTTTGAGGGAAATATACAATTTTGTGCAAATTGAAGAAGAGAGTCCCCAAAAGCTTGGGGGAGGCTTCTCAAGTTACTTAATGCTTTGCCTGAATATCCTCTGAAGAAACCTGAAATATTTGGTATCTTTTATAATGGACTAACCGATGCTTCCAGAGATTACCTGGATAGTTGTGCTGGTTCTCTTTTCAGGGAAAGAACACCGGATGACGCTGAAATTCTATTGAATAATATGTTGGCAAATGAAAATAATTGGGCACGTCCCGAGCTAGTTCCTGAGCCTATTCCTAAACCAACTCCGAAGAAGAGAGGTGTTCTATTTCTCAGTCCCGAAGATATGCAGGAGGGAAAGAAATCTATGAAAGAAAAAGGTATTAAAGCTGAAGACGTTAAGAATTTACCTCCTACTGAAAGAAAAAGGTCTTAATTTACCGCCTGTTGAAGAAGTATATGATCTCAATTACTTATTTACTGAAGAACCTCCCGATATCCCGACACAGGTAGTAAAGGTAAATTCTCTCTATAGGTATGATAAAGCTGAAGTCCCTCCTACTAAAATTGCTAGTCAGTGCTTGGATGAGTTTGATGACTTTATGTTTAAGCAAGATGACTTTAGTGCTTCTTTTGGTAGACAATTAAAACATAATACCTTTATGATTAAACGCTTGAGTGATTATATGGCTGATATTAGAGGTGAACTTAAACTTGTTAGCAAACATGCTTCTATGGTTACCACTCAAGTAGAACAAGTACTTATAGCTCAGAAAGAAGTGCTTGATGAAATGAATAGTAAGAAAAATGATTATGCTGTTAGAGTGGCTACTAGAACTGGTAGAATGACTCAGGAACCTTTGTATCCTGAAGGCCACCCTAAGAGAATCGAGCAAGATTCTCAGAGAAACAATATTGATGTACCTAGTTCTTCTAACAGGAAGAAAAAGAAAAATGATAGGACTGTGCAAACTTCTAGTGAACCTATTGCTGAACCACCTGATAATCCAAATGATATCTACATTTACGATTTGAAACACAATCGGTGATGAACATGAACCTAGTGATAATGTTAATGATAATGTTCATGTTGATGCTCAACTTAGTAATGATAATGATGTAGTAGTTGAACCTGCTGTTGATCTTGATAACCCACAATCAAAGAGTCAACGTTATGATAAAAGAGACTTTTTTGCTAGGAAACATGGTAAAGAAAGAGAACCATGGGTTCAGAAACCCATGCCTTTTCCTCTGAAACCATCCAAGAAAAAGGATGATGAGGATTTTGAGCGCTTTGCTGAAATGATTAGACCCATCTTTTTGCGTATGCGATTAACTGATGTACTCAAAACAAATCCTTATGCTAAGTACATGAAGGATATCATTACTAATAAAAGAAAGATACCGGAAGCTGAAATTTCCACCATGCTTGCTAATTATACTTTTAAGGGTGGAATACCAAAGAAACTTGGAGATCCAGGAGTACCTACTATACCATGCTCCATTAAGAGAAATTATGTTAAAACTGCTTTATGTGATCTTGGAGCCGGTGTCAGTGTTATTCCTCTCTCTTTATATCATAGACTTGAGTTGAATAAGTTGACACCTACTGAAATATCTTTGAAAATGGCTGATAAATCAACTTCTATACCTGTCGGTATTTGTGAGGATGTGCCTGTTGTGGTTGCAAACGTTACTATTTTAACGGACTTTGTTATTCTTGATATTCCCGAGGATGATAGTATGTCTATTATTCTTGGAAGACCTTTCCTTAATACTGCAGGGGCTGTTATTGATTGCAACAAAGGCAATGTCATTTTTCATGTTAATGGTAATGAGCATACGGTACACTTTCCGAGGAAACAACCTCAAGTTTATAGTATCAACTCTATTGGAAAAGTTCCATCGATTATATTTGGAGGTTTTGAATTTCCTGTCCCTACTGTCAAGAAAAAGTATGATATTCTTATTGTTGGGGATTTTCATATCCCCATTGAGAACTTAGTGTTATTCGAAATTTCTCCGGTTCCGGGATTATTCGGAATGAGTTTGTTAACAAGACTTGATCAACCTTGTTAGCGGGTTCATTTTGATGATCACGAGATGGATGAAACTAGAAGCACAACTTTCTGTACCCTCTTTTTATTTTATGTTATTTAGTAGAAATAAAGTAAAATAATATTTTTCTGTCTGTTTCCTGACTTATCCGTGCAATATAAAAATATCCCGAAAATAAAAGTCCTCAGAATGCCATGCCAATTTTATATGATTTTTCGGGAATATTTGAGGATTTACTGTGCAAAAATTGCCATGGTGGCCCTCCTCCACTTATTCCTGCACCCATCTACTTCCTCTGCCTCACACAAACAAAACCAACTCAAGCACGAGTTCCAGCCCCCGTTGCTGTGATTTTTGATCTCCTTGCTCAAAGCACCTCTCGCAAAACTGCTTGGGGAGATTGTTCCTTGGTATGTGACTCCTCCATTGGTCCAATTAGTTTTTGTTCTAGTACTTTATTCATTGCAAATTTGTGCTGCATAGGTGACCATGTTCTTGAGCTTGCATGTCAAATTTATATGGTTCCAAGTAGTTCTAATGCTTGATATAGGCTCTAGGCACTTGTGGGAGTTGTTACTACCAATTTTATTGAAGTTCGTTCACTTTTATTTGAAGTTACTAAAAATTTGAGAAATTTTCCAGAGGAAACAATATGCTTAGGAGGATGTTCCAAGGTGGTCCTTCAAGGAATCATGGTCCCAGGCTTGCAATACGTGATGCTGACGAGGAACTACCAAGAGACGCTCCTGGGAGGCCTTGTGAATGGCCGTCGGAAAATTTTATGAACCAAGTGGGAATCAAAGAAGAATTTAGCACATATTTGAGTAACGCCGGTCTTGATGACTTTGAAGCTGACAAATGCCCCCAGTATCATAATCTCACAAGTTCATTTATGAGGAGGTTTGAGTTTTCATCTTTGCGTAATTCTCCTTCAGTCATGTTTGACCTTTATGACAAATCTTATACCATGGACTTAGAGGATTTTACTTCTGCTTGCAAACTTCCATCTTGGGGTAATGTCAGGGATCCCCCTAAATCGGAATATAGAGACTTTCTTGCTAGAATAACTGTAGGGGAATCTAGAGATATAACACAAGCTACTATAGGGAGCATTCACTTTCCTGCTATTCATTATTTTGCTCTCTTCATAGGTAGATGCATAAATGCTAAGGATGAAGCATGTCACATGTGTGTCCCTGATCTCAGTATTCTTAGGATTGCTTTGATAGGAGACCAATCTTATCATTTGGGAGCCATTGTAGCTCGTAGGTTGCATCAGAATAGGCATAACGGAGATTTCTTTGGAGGAATTTATGCAACCCGCTTTAGCTAATTTTCTTGATGTAGACATTCGTGAGGCTGATATGGAGTTATCCTCTTCTTATTTAGATCTTGATTCTATGTTTTCCCACCAGTTCATTGAGAGGACTGGACCACCTTACCAGTATCGACTAATCTTTGACAGACGTCGTGTAGTCCGTATTGCTCTTCCTGCTCCTACCTTCTTTGATTTTTAGGCGAGAGGAAGATATATTATTACCAGCGAGGAGGCAGATGAGTACGAAAGGAGAGTGGAGGCTGCTCGACTCCATGCTACAGTTCAGGCGGCGATAGCCGCTGCGTCACGGTATGACCCCAGCTTCACCTACGGATATCCGCCAGGCCATCCCTGGCTATAGACCAACTTAGGCCAAAAGCCTAAGCTTGGGAGAGTACGTATTTCTCACCGACATTACATTCATGTTCACACACACTCATTGCTAGATGTCGGTGCTCATACTCTTTCATTGTATTATCCATGCTAGTTTATTTTATTTTTCCTGCTTTCTTCTTGTGTGTTTGTTAAACCTTAAGAAAAAACCAAAAAAATTAGTGAGTTTACTTTTTATGCTTGTAGTAGAATTAAAAAGAAAACCCAAAATGTTTCCCGTTCTTCTTTTTCTTGTTGGGAGCTTTCCCCTGTAGATAGTTTTTATTTCTTTTCCTTTCTTTGGGGGTCGAGAAGACTATATTGAAAATGCTTAGTGGCTCTTATATGCATGATTGATTATTTAAACTTAGAGACCATATTACTTTTCTTCTCTCTTGAGTTGAATGTTTGCAGATTCCAGCTTAGTCCAATGCACGTGCACTCTTATTATTATACACACCGTTCGGTCGTGCAAGTGAAAGGCAATAATGATGACATATGATGGACTTATTGGGATGAGAAAAGCTGGTATGAACTTGACTTCTCTTGTTTTTGTAAATATGATGATTCATCGTTCCTGATTCAGCTATTATGAAGTAAACATATTTGCAGTGACATTTAGAGATTATAGTTGCTTGTGCCATGCTTGATTAGCTATGAGTTATAATGGTTTACCTTGCGTGCCAACATGCTATTAGAATGATTATGATGTGGTATGATGGGGTGGTATCCTCCTTTAAATGCATTGAGTGACTCGACTTGGCACATGTTCGCTTATGTAGTTGAATCCAATCAACATAGCCTTCATAATGCATGTTCGCTTATGTTCATGGTGGATTATATCCTACTCATGCTTATATTCGGTGTAAATTAATTTTAATGCATGTTTACGACTGTTGTCGCTCTCTCGGTTAATTCGCTTCCCAGTATTTTGCTAGCCTTCAATTACTAAGCGGGAATACTGCTTGTGCATCAAACTCCTTAAACCCCAAAGTTATTCCATATGAGTCCACTATACCTACCTATATGCGGTATTTACATCGTTCCAAGTAAATTTGTATGTGCCAAACTCTAAACCTTCAAATAAACATTCATTTTGCATGCTCGAATAGCTCATATGTCAACGAGAGCTGCCCTTATCTTTCGTGTTAGGCGGGTTATTCTCAAGAGGAGTGGACTCCGCTCCTCATTCACGAGAAAATGGCTGGTATCCGGGATGCCCAGTCCCATGCTTTATGCAAACTAAATCAAAATAATTGCAAACAAAACTCCCCTTGGGACCCGTTCAATGTTGGAGGCACTCGTTGTTTCGAGCAAGCCATGGATTGATGCTTGTGGAGGAATGGGAGTATAAACCTTTACCATTCTGTTTGGGAACCGACTATAATCTGTTTAGCATGGAAGATATCGTCGTCTTTTAGTTGTTATGTTGACAATGAAAGTATGCCGCTCAAAATATAATTTATCTCTATTTCAAAATCGACCTCTGGAACCTCTACAAATCCCTGCTTCCCTCTACGAAGGGCCTATCTATTTACTTTTATGTTGAGTCATCACCCTTCTTATTAAAAAGCACCCGCTAGAGAGCACACTGTCATTTGCATTCATTATAATTGTTTTATATTGGGTATGACTTGACTGGATCTCTTTTACCATGAATTACAATGTTTAGTCAGTCCTTGATCTTTAAAGGTCCTCTGCATTTATGTTTTGCGGTCTTAGAAAGGGCTAGCGAGATACCATTTTGTTATATCATGTTATGATTATTTTGAGAAAGTGTTGTCATCCGAGTTTTATTATTATGGCTCGCTAGCTGATTATGCTATTGATATGAGTAATTATGAGACCTGCGTGTTATTGTGAGTATGGTTAGTTCATAATAATTGTTGAAACTTGAATGCTGGCTTTTCATGTTTACAACAACAAGAGCAAACAGAGTTTGTAAAAGTTTTTCTTTTTCTCTTTCAGTTTGTCAACTGAATTGCTTGAGGACAAGCAAGGGTTTAAGCTTGGGGGAGTTGATATGTCTCCGTCGTATCTACTTTTCCAAACACTTTTGCCCTTGTTTTGGACTCTAACTTGTATGATTTGAATGGATCTAACCCGGACTGACGCTGTTTTAAGCAGAATTGCCATGGTGCTGTTTTATGTGCAGAAAACAAAAGTTCTCGGAATGACCTGAAACTCCACGGAATATCTTAGAATAAATAATAAAAATGCTCGCCAAAGATGAAGGCTAGGGGGCCCACACCCCGTTCACGAGGGTGGGGGCGCGCCCCTCCCCCCTGGGCGCGCCCCCTACCTCGTGGGCCCCCTGGATGCCCTCCGATGACAACTCCAACTCCATATATTGGCTTTCGGGGAGAAAAAATCAGAGAGAAAGTTTCATCTCGTTTTACGATACGGAGCCGCCGCCAAGCCCTAATCTCTCTCGGGAGGGCTGATCTGCAGTCCGTTCGGGGCTCCGGAGAGGGGGATTCGTCGCCGTCGTCATCATCAACCATCCTCCATCACCAATTTCATGATGCTCACCACTGTGCGTGAGTAATTCCATCGTAGGCTTGCTGGACGATGATGGGTTGGATGAGATTTATCATGTAATCGAGTTAGTTTTGTTAGGGTTTGATCCCTAGTATCCATTATGTTCTGAGATTGATGTTGCTATGCTTAATGCTTCTCACTAGGGCCCGAGTGCCATGATTTTAGATCTGAACCTATTATGTTTTCATGAATATATGTGTGTTCTTGATCCTATCTTGCAAGTCTATGGTCACCTACTATGTGTTATGATCCGGCAACCCCGAAGTGACAATAATCGGGACCACTCCCGGTGATGACCATAATTTGAGGAGTTAATGTATTCACTATGTGCTAATGCTTTGTTCCGGTTCTCTATTAAAAGGAGGCCTTAATATCCCTTAGTTTCCAATAGGACCCCGCTGCCACGCGAGGGTAGGACAAAAGATGTCATGCAAGTTCTTTTCCATAAGCACGTATGACTATATACGGAATACATGCCTATATTACATTGATGAACTGGAGCTAGTTCTGTGTCACCCTATGTTGTAACTGTTACATGACGAACCACATGCGGCATAATTATCCATCACTGATCCGGTGCCTACGAGTTTTCCATATACTGGTTCTCGCTTATTTACTTTTCCGTTGCTACTGTTACAATCACTACAAAATACCAAAAACATTACTTTTGCTGTCTTTACTTTCGTTACCATTACCACCACTATCATATTACTTTGCTACTAAATACTTTGCTGCAGATACTAAGTTTCCACGTGTGGTTGAATTGACAACTCAGCTGCTAATACTTGAGAATATTCTTTGGCTCCCCTTGTGCCGAATCAATAAATTTGGGTTGAATACTCTACCCTCGAAAACTGTTGCGATCCCCTATACTTGTGAGTTATTAATCCTCGACCAGGAGGTCATGGAGGTGGAGGACGATACCCCGCCACGGGTTGACGTTGTCGAGCGGGCAGGGGACGATGGAGGCTGTGGTGGTGCCATCTTGGAGGAGGCGCTGCGAGTGGCGGTGCGCGAGGCGCCGCTAGTGTTGGAGGAGGCGCCGCGGGCGACGGTTCCGCAGGCCAGCCCGGCAGCTGGGCCAATGGTGGCGCAGCAGGCCGTCCCGGCGTCCGGACTAGTGGCGGTGACGCAGGGCGTCCCGGCGTCCGGGTCTTCGACGGCGCCGGAGAGGGCGTCGGGGGAGGTACCGGCCGTGTCGGGAGCGGCCAGCGGGGAGCATGCTTTGGTGCCCCAGCAAGGAGGGCGTCGGGCCGCCGCGCCACAGCCGGCGCGGAGCGGGGGCGCCGTGGTCTTCGGACCTCAGACCCAGGAGGAGGCGGCAATGGACTCCGTTAGCCGCTGTCTGTGCAGCCGGACGGACCTGCCACGAGGACTTTGCCCTGGCCGAGGTGGAGCGGACACGGGACCTAGAGCGCGCCGTGTTGGTAAGCTTCTTTTTGCAACTTCTTCTTTGTGGTGGCGCGCTAGCGCACCCATTGGGTGTAGCCCCCGAGGTTCGGGCCAACAACATGGTAGTTGGGTCGAATCTTTAGAATGTTGTCTTTGTTCTGATTTCTGCTTTCTTCAGCAACTCGGCGCCTACCGGGTCGGCGCCTTCAACCGTCTCCCGGGAAAATACTGGGAGCTCAAGGAGCAGCTCGCCGCCAAGGAGGAGGAGCTCCGCGTTGCCGTAGGTATCTTCATGCTCTTTTTTAGTGGGTCAAGCTAGCGCACCCACTGGGTGTAGCCCCCGAGATTCGGGCCAACTGTGTAACAGTTGGGCCAAATCTTAAGTCTTGCTTTCTTCTTCCCTGAATCTTCTTTTTTGTAGCTGAGGTGCTATCCCGGCAGACCCGACTGCTCCAGGCTGGTCATCACTATGACCGGCTTGTTGCCGACGCCGACCGTCTTGGCACCAAGGTGGCGCAGGCGAGGGCGGAGGCGGCCGCGGCCCGGCGGTCGCTTGTCGAGGCCAACCAGCTGCAGGAGCAGCTGGCGGGTCATAAGAGCCGCCTTGAGGCCGAGGTGGAGCTCCTTAAGGTGGAGGCCGCTAAGGTGGTGGAGGCGCAGCAGGCCTTGGTCGAGGCGGACCAGCAGCGCGGCAGGCTTGCCGACGACAAGGGCTGGCTCCAGGCCGAGGTGGAGCGCCTGCGGGGGCAGGTTGCCACGGCTGAGGGGGCCCGCCAGGACGAGGCCCGTCATCGCGAGGCGGCCGAGAAGGCGGTCGATGACAAGGACGCCTAGTTGAAGGCAACCCTTTCCAAGACGACCGATCTGGAGAAGGTGCTCCAGGAGCACGACCGCACCATTGACCGGGAGCGGAGTGGTACGTTGCTCGAAGCGCAGCACCTGGAAGAGTCCTTCTCCAGTAAGTGCTTTTCTTGTGTTTGCCGGGTCAGGATCCGGCCTTTCGTCCTTGTTGTCTTTTTCCTGATATGCTTCGCTTTTCTGGCGGGAGCCTTCCCGGAGATGCATCGGCTGGCGGAGGAAGCCGTCCGCTTTCAGCACGACCCGACGGGAGTTGTTGGATCCGGGACGGACCCGCAGGTGGCGTTGACCTTCCCAGAAATTATCACCGCCGCCGGGGCCCACCTGCGGGTCCAAGGAGTGCAGATGGGGCGGCTGTCCCAGGCTGGCACCGGGATGACGACGGCCCTTTGGCCGGGCTCCGTTGAGCCGAACAGCTTCACGTGCCTGGCGCGTTTGCTGGAGATGGGACCGGACTGGCTTCACGAGTGGCGTGTCTCCACTGCTCGTGCCGGTGCTGAGATGGCGCTTCGGTTCGCGCTGTCTTGGCATCCGGACCTGCCGCTAGACGCGCTGATGGGCCAGCGGGCCGGCTCGGAGCAGCTGTTGCGGGAGCAAGCCGGCCGGATTACCTCTCGGTCCAGCTACATCGCCGAGTTCGCCTTCCACGACGAGTTCCACCCTGAGCGGGCGGAAGACGGCGGGGTCATGGCCGGTGACGACTACATCCTGCTTCTTCATATTTCGAAGGGGAGCTACGAGGAGACGAGCGTCTACCGCGACGGGGGTGCCCAGGAGGACACCGGAGCCTCGCTAGACCCGGAGGCCGCCAGGGAAGAGCCGTCGACGTCGTGACGCTGTGCTAGAGATGCCTGAGATATCTTAGTAGGAGTTGTTAGGTAGCAGGTCCACCCACCCACTGGGGGTACTGGGTGTAATGAACTCGGGCCGTGGGCCTTTAAATATTTATGTGTATATGTCGTGAATGTTTCTACTCTTGCTTTTCGTTTTTGGGACCGATTTCTTGCGCTTTTCCTCTCTCAAACCTCCCCCCTCCCCGCGAGTCAGACGGCCGAGGCTCCGGTCTATGACAAGGAGTTCGGTTCTTCGAGAGGAGCCTGCAGGACTTGGGTTCTTTAAAACATTGAGCGCAAGCGAAACACCCACTCGGCCGGCTGGCGGCAACCCGGCAAGGCCGGTTGGTGGGCAGCCGGTCGTGCGGTTATCTATTTTTATTTTCTGAGTGGCGGGCCGGGTTGGTCGACCCAGCAGCCTTTGACTTGGTGTTTGAAGCATGAAGGAGCTCTGGCCCTTTGTGCTTGCCAGCCGATAGCCGAAGCCGGTCTGTGGATTAGGGCGAAGTGGGGGACCGCAGCATCCTTAGTACATCAGGAATCACCAAGTAAGGCGGCGGGGTGGCAATCAAGCCGGCCAGCCCCCGAGCCCCCAGGTCGAGCGGGTCGGATCGGTGGCCGGGTTTAGGAGCACAGTGATGCGGAAAAGTAGGGACTCAATAAGTTGGTTAACAAAAGGCAGCCCCCGAGGCTCGTTCGGGGACCCCATAGTTTCATGCGTTTACAAAAGGCGATGATACATACAATCGTGTGGCTAACTGTAAAACGGGCGGAGGAGTTCCGCGTTCCAGGGCCGGGTCGTTTCTTCACCGGCGGTGTCTCTCTTGCGCTTGTTTGACTTGCGTGCATCGACGAGGTAGTAGGTGTTGCGATCGCGCAAGGCCATGCTCACGATGAATGGGCCCTCCCATGGAGGGGACAACTTGTGCTGGCCGGCTTGCTCTTGGACGAGTCGGGGGACGAGGTCGCCCTCGTGGAACACGAGGGGCTTGATATTCTTGCCGTGTTAGTACCTCAGGCCTTGCTGGTAGATCGCCGAACGGCTGAGCGCCAGGAGGCGGGCTTCTTCAAGCAAGTAGACGCCACCTTCGCGGGCTTCTCTGGCTTCGGCTTCGGTGTACATTGCAACACGCGGTGAGTCGAACTCGACGTCGGCCGGGATGATGGCTTCGGCTCCATTGACGAGGAAGAACGGGGTGAACCCGGTCGACTGATTCGGAGTGGTTCGGAGACTCCAGAGAACGGCTGGCAACTCGTTGAGCCAGCTGCCGGTGAGCAGATGAGTGGCTCGACGAGTTGCGGCTAGATGCCGGACAGGATGAGTCCGCTGGCCCGCTTGACCTGCCCGTTGGACTGCGGGTGCGCAACGGAGGACAGGTCGAGGCGGATGCCGGAGACAGAGTAGTATTGTTCGAGTGCACCCTTGGTGAAGTTGGTGCCATTGTCCGTGATGATGCTGTTTGGCATGCCATAGCGAACCGCTATGTCCTTGATGAACCGGACGGCTGTTGGCCCATCTAGTTTCTTGATTGGCCGTGCTTCGATCCACTTGGTGAACTTGTCCACCGCCAGCAGCAGGTACGTCATGCCGCCTCGAGCGGTTGTAGGATCGAAAGTATGTCTAGAGGGGGGGATTAGACTACTTGACCAAATAAAAACTTATCCTTTTCCCAATTTTGGTCTTTGGCAGATTTTAGCTAAATTAGCACAAGTCAAGCAATCTTAACACAGTTCAAGCAAGCATGGAAAGAGTATATGAGCAGCGGAAAGTAAAGCATGCAACTTGCAAGAATGTAAAGGGAAGGGTTTGGAGAATTAAAACGCAATTGGAGACAAGGATGTTTTTGTCGTGGTTCCGATAGGTGGTGCTATCGTACATCCACGTTGATGGAGACTTCAACCCACGAAGGGTAACGACTGCGCGAGTCCACGGAGGGGTCCACCCAGGAAGGGTCCACGAAGAAGCAACCTTGTCTATCCCACCATGGCCGTCGCCCATGAAGGACTTGCCTCACTAGCGGTAGATCTTCATGAAGTAGGCGATCTCCTTGCCCTTACAAACTCCTTGGTTCAACTCCACAATCTTGTCGGAGGATCCCAAGTGACACCTAGCCAATCTAGGAGACACCACTCTCCAAGAAGTAACAAATGGTGTGTTGATGATGAACTCCTTGCTCTTGTGCTTCAAATGATAGTCTCCCCAACACTCAACTCTCTTTCACAGGATTTGGATTTGGTGGAAAGAAGATTTGAGTGGAAAGCAACTTGGGGAAGGCTAGAGATCAAGATTCATATGGTAGGAATGGAATATCTTGGTCACAACACAAGTGTAGGTCGTTCTCTCTGAGAAAATGCAAGTTGGAAGTGTAGGTTCGTTATGATGGCTCTCTCCACGAATGAAGAGGAGGTGGAGGGGTATATATAGCCTCCACAAAAAATCTAACCGTTACACACAACTTGCCAATCTCGGTGGACCGAATTGAGAAACTCGGTCGGACCAATTCAGCAAATCTAGTGACCGTTAGGACTTAGGATTTTAGGTGGGACCGACATGCAACTCGGTAGGACCGATATGGTTAGGGTTAGGGCATAACGTAATCTCGGTGAGACCGATTACACAAACTCGGTAGGACCGATTTTGGTAATAAGCTAACCAGAGAGTTGGTCAGGTAAACTCGGTGGGACCCGTTCGCTCATTTTGGTGAGACCAAAATGTTACGAAAGGGAAACAGAGAGTTTACATTGCAATCTCGGTGGGACCGATCGCTCATCTCGGTGGTACTGAAACATTACAAAGGGCAACAGAGAGATTACAATCCCATCTCGGTGAGACCGAGATCCTTATCGGTGAGACCGATTTTCCTAGGGTTTGTGGCAGTGCCTATGACTTCTGAACTCGGTGGCGCCGGATAGAAAGAATCGGTGGGGCCGAGTTTGACTTTCGGTTTAGGTCATATGTGGATATGAGAAAGTAGTTGAGGGCTTTGGAGCATATCACTAAGCACTTTGAGCAAGTAAGCCATTAAGTAACACCTCATCCCTCCTTGATAGTATTGGCTTTTCCTATAGACTCAATGTGATCTTGGATCACTAAAATAAAAAATGTAGAGTCTTGAGCTTTGGGCTTGAGCCAATCCTGTTGTCCTTAGGATTTTGAGGGGTCCACTTTTCTCATCCATGCCATGCCCATCATTGAGCTTTCCTGAAATATTCATCTTGAAATAGCATTAGCTCAATGAGCTATATGTTGTTAGGAATTACCAAAACCACCTAGGGATAGTTGCACTTTCAATCTCCACCTTTTTGGTAATTGATGACAAAATATAGATCAAAGCTTCGACAAATGATAATAAGATTGAAAAACATTGTCGCTTTGAGAAGTATGTGAAATGTAAGAGCTCCCCATAAATTTGTGCATAGTTTAAGATTTGCTTTGGACTGCAAATGCGCAATGAGTTAGGATCATGAGTTACTCTTCCATGTCACATACATCTTGGTGGAGCGCTCAAAATGATAATAATTAAATGCATGCACTCATCACGAAGCAAAGTAAATGATCATATAGAGATAAAAGGATAATGTCATCCAACAAGCATTAAGGTAGCATATGATCAAACACATGATCATCCAAGTATCACACAGAAGCATAAAGTATCTCAAACAAGCAAATAACAAAGTTCAACCACCAAAACAAGAGAGGACAAACGCAACAATCTCTCTCGAAGCCTATGATCTATACATTTTTCTCCCCCTTTGGCAACAAGTTACCAAAAAGTTCATAGAAAATGCATAGCACTAAATCGACTCTCGAGCTTGGTCTTTAGGAGGTGGTGTAGAGATGGCTCCTTGGAAGAATACTTCTGTTGATGTAGATGGAGCTGGTGGAGTAGGTGCTGGAGCTGGTGGCACTGAAGCTGTAGCTGGTGCAGATGAAGTTGCTCTGGTGTCTGGAACAGGCACTGCAGCTGATCTCTGACTCCTAGGCACTCTAGCAAAAGCATCAGTGGTAGTCTTGCCCTTCCTCCACTGCATGTCATCCTGAAGTTTCTCAACAACTGACTGTATCTCAGTAACCTTCACATCTAAGTCATAGAACTTCTGCTCCATGATCCTCTCCAGGCTCTCCTGGTTTTGAGTCAGGGTGGCCAATCCCTTCTCAATCCTCAGAGTGGAGGCAATCAAGTAGCCTAGCTGATCCTGCTTGCTCTTCAAAAGATACTGAGATGCCTCATAATTGGTTGGCATCTTTGTAGCCTTTTCAGTCCTTGCCTTCTCCTTCTTTGCTTGTGCTTGCACAAAAGATGGTTCATTTTCATCCATAACCACTGTGTTGTCCTAAAAATCTGGATAGATGGGCATGTGTTCCTTGTCCAAGAGGTATGTGCCAGTGCCCATCTTGGAGTTGATTAGCTCCTGGATCTGTGGGGCATACCCACAACTTCTCTTTTGGTCAGCAGCTGTTCTCTTGATTGTTTCCACTATGAGGCTCATGACCTTGAACTTTTGAGGCACATCAAATATGTGAAGTAGGTTGATAGCATGGCCTCTGATCATCTTGTGATCACCTGACTTTGGCAAAAGAGTGTGCCTGAGGATCCAGTTAATTGTTGGCAATCCTGACAGAAGGTAATGTACTGATCCAAACTTGTGTGTCTCAATAGCAGCATATGGGATCTCTCTGTACATATGTGCCATGGAGTTGTGATCCTTCTTCTTCTTGACATAGACATCCAAGTTTTCCTCATTCTCCTTTAGAGCATTGATCAATTTTGCCCATTCTTCAACTGTTGATTGTTACCTAGTACCTTCAGACATCCACACAATCCTTCCATCTGGGTAGAAGTGAGCTGTGGAGTAGAACTGCATAATAAGCTCATCATTCCACTTTGTGAGCTTCTGCCCAACAAAGTCATCCAGTCCACAAGCATTGAAACTGTCATGCACTCCTGGATAATGTTCTTCATTCTTCCTGATATACTCCCAGTCCACCCATCTCATATCACAGACTATTGGCTTCTTGTCAAGCAACACTGTCTCATAGAAGTCCTGTTGTTCCTTTGTATGGAACCTGTAGTCCACAACAGTTCTCCTCCTGACTACATAGGGATCAGTGAATCTCCACTGTCTGAGTCCTGCATCCTTCCTCAGCTACAGGATGAACATCATTGTGATCTAGAATTTTGGGCTTCAATTTTCTCAAGACATGTTCCTCATCATCTTCTTCTTCAAAAGCAGCTTCAGGCACTAGGGCCTTGTTCTTCTCTGCAGCTGGAATACTCTTGGTGTTCCTCTTGCGTGCAGACTTGGGTTTTGGAGCAGCTGCCTTGGGAGCTTCTTTGGGCTTTGATGAAGCAGCCCCTGACCTGATGGCATCACCCATAAGCTTTTGAGCTTTAGGTGCTGGTGCAGCAACCTCTTCCTCTTCTTCTTCAGAATCTCTCCTCATAGAGGGCTTGCCAAGAACCTTGGTAGTAGTGGTTCTGACTCTCTTCTTCTTCTTGTCTTGGCCAACAGCTTCATCTTCAGACTCAAGGGTGGTTTCACTACTGGCAACCATCCTAGGTTTGGAAGTGGGAATCCTTCTTGCAGGTGCCTTCTTCTGCATTCCTGGCTTAGTTGCAGCAGTTGTGCCATACTCCTTTTTTAGATCTTTCTTCTTTGAGGTGGCCTCATCCTCAACAGCCACATAGTCTTCATCCTCAGACTCTGAGGTTCTCTTCTTTCTGGCCCTGGTGGCTGCCTTGGGTAAGTTGCTGGGTGTGCTCCTGCTTCCATCATCATAGCTCATAGAGGGACTAGTGCCCTCACTCATCTGAACATGTTCCTCAGACTTGTCCTGACTGTCACTCTGATCAGACATGTTGCAAACACTGACAGCAGACCCTGTGAATAGATATAGATGAGGTAGATGTCGGGGGTTGGGTGCGACATATGCCAAAGGATGGCTTATCATGGTGGGGGCGAGTAGAACATCGCCGGTGCCTAGAAACGGGATGAGGCGAAGACATGCATGCCGGCGGATCTTACCCAGCTTCAGGGCTCTCCGAGGAGATAACACGCCTACTACTGCTCTGCGGGGTCTCCGCATGATCACTAAGGCAAAGTGAACACAAGCTTGCTCCTAGAGCTGTTTCTGGAGGTCGGAGAGGGCACGGCTAGCTCTCTCCTTCCTGTGTGGTCTGTCTAATGCTAATGGATGCCAACCCTTTGCAAGGGTGCCCTGGGGGGTTTATATAGGCCTACCCCCCAGGGTTACGATGGTAGAACCGGCTGGGTGTGGGTCCCAGCCGTCTGTCTCTCAGGCGCCGTCTTATCCGACGACTCCTCGGGCCCGCCGACTGGCCTGGTACGAGGGCATCAGCCCGTGTCCGCCGCGGCCGGGTCTTGCCGGCTGCAGATTGCTGTAGCCGTGCTTCTAATGACGTGGGCTTGGTCATGGGGTCATGGCAACAGTGCCGCCGCCTGACGGGCGATCACTGTTGCCATTCCCTTGTCGCGTCTGGTTAATGGCATGTGGGGCCCGTGGGAGGGGCCGGCCAACTCCAGAGGGCCGACTCCCAACGGGTCCGACTCTCGACGCTCTCGCCGTCTTCAATACTCTCGCTGACCGGTAGGCCCCGCCGTCTCCGGGCCGTACAGACAGGAGGTCGTGGGTACAGGGCCCCGCACCAAGGGCTGATGTCTGGGCTGGCATGGCAACAGTGCCGCGCCGGGCGGAGATCTCCGTGGGAATGGCGCACTGTGGCCATGCCTGCCTTTAATTATCGGGTGGTTGGAGTCGCGGGCCGACTCCCCACAGTCGGCTTACTTGGAGTCGCTTCTAGGACTTGGCTTGAATGGGAGTCGCTTCTGGGACTCGGCCATCTTGGAGTCGCCTCTGGGACTCGGCTCGTCTTGGAGTCGCCGTAGGTTCTTGAGGGGCGCAGTCTGCCCCGATGTCTTGAAAGGTTCTGGGGCTCAGGTTAGCCTACCCGTGGCCCATTACTCCGACAGTAGTCCCCGAAGCTGGTGAGGCTCCGAGGGTGATACGTCGTGTGCCTCAACAGTTTCAGTCTTCCGAAGAGGGAACACAGGCGTTGATGGCCGTCTTCCTTCGGGTCGACTGGTTGGAGTTGGATTCCATCGAGGGCCGTCTTGCCTCTCGAGGAGTTTCGAACGTCGTGGCGGGAACCAGGCGGCGTGTCGTCGCTTCGCGATCGCCCACAGCGGCCCGTTCTTCGGCGTCACGTGGCGAGGCGATCGCCTGCCCATGCACGCGACAGGACAGGCCGTCACGCGGGGCCCGCCACTACCGCGCCTCGTTACGCGAACAGATCCGCTGCAGCCGTGCGGGCGGTTGGGTTCCCACGTCGTTACTGCACGCAGTAACTTCGTGGGTTTAATCGTGGGGGGCGTGGGGTCTCGCGCGCAGTTAATCCCACGCCGCCCCATCGGCTTCTCAACCTACGAGACTATAAATAGGCGGGGGGAGCGGGACGGCGAAGCGCGCGCTCGTTCTTCCCTGCTTCCCCCGCTTCCTCCAGCACTACTAGGGAAAAGCCTAGCAGCAGCTGGTTTGGAGCCTATCGAAGAGCGGGCGGAGCGCTCTTGATAAGGCACTACAGCTAATGCTTAGCAATAGCGTCTTGACCCACGCCATCTGCTAAATTGACTTAGTAGCAGCGCTTCTTGAACATTACTCTTGGTAATTAGTAGTAGCGCTTCTCCTTACCCGCGCTACTACTATTATTTAGTATTTTATTTCTTTTCTTTTTCATGTTGTATTCATACACCTTTACAGGAGTTTTCATACAACAGGAGTTTAGAGATTGTTTTTACATCATAATACATCATTGTCATATAACACCTCCTCAAGATCATCGTTTTAATCATTGACATCACATAACACCTCCTCAAGATCATCATTATCAACTCTAACACATTACCACATAATAAACATATTATACCTCATAGGACCTATTACATTCGATTAAGACCTACTACATTTTCTAAGGTAAAATAGCAAAAAAACAAGATAGCCCCTGACTCTCCATTATGGAGAATGGAGATTAGCCTGTCTCCAATTCTTGCCTTTCGCTAAATGTTACTTCCAAGAACCTCCTTGCGAATGTCCATACATCTCTTCCATTCTCTGATGATCATGTGTTCACGGGTTTTAGAAATCCGATATGCACAGTGAGCTCCGTAGATTTACGGCGGTATGTTCAGAAGGAGAGGCGACCATGCAGAGACATCAGATGAGGCACACAATCCATCGGGAGTTTCTGTTAAAAACATAATAATAACTTCGTAGTTAGCAATGATGCACTAGTTTTAGAAGTATGCAAAAGATGCACAGATGTCGTAATTAATAGTAAAAAATCTTACCAGGGTATCTCCAGAGAAGTTATCGTGGTTCAACACATGCACTAGTGGCACGTATTCACCATAATTTGGAGGAGTTCGATAATAGTCATTGTAATTCTCAAGAAGAGTACAAAATGCGATCAGATGATTTTTCTCCTCATACGTTAATTCGGTGCCATCGGTGTAGTGGGTTTTATCTACCATCTTCCGCACAGTCTTTTAAGAATCAAAATAATCTGTCAATGGAAATAAGCTATCAACTATTTTGAAATAAACAATATAAATTAGTTAATAACTATGTTTGAGAAACTCACATGGCGGTACAATCGGAAGCGTATCAACAAGGACCCAAATGTACATCTTATCTTATATTTACTAATTAGAGGCATCATACAAGCTTCCACGTTAATCCACATCAGCAAGATTATTTTAACCGTTAGATTATAGATTTAATGGTTATGATCTATTAAAACATATGTAAAAAGAAGTCCAAAAAACATCACGTACATGTAGTTTTTTTAAGCTAAACACCATGTACATGTAAAAGGAGGAGTCCTCCACACCCACGCTCCAGATTAAAGAAACACCACGTGCATGTATTTTTTTAAGCTAAACACCACGTGCATGTAAAAGGAGGAGTCCTCCACACCCACGCTCCATGTTCCAGATAAAAAATTGAAATCCATCACATGCAAAAAAGTGCTCAGCACCCACACCCATAATTCAAGAAAATGATAATAGCGCTTTCCAGCAAATAAAAATAAAATAGGTCATGTACAAAAATAGAGTAATCCATCACATAAAAAAGACGTTAGCACCCAGTCCAATAATTGAAGAAAAAAAACACCACGTACATGCACAAAAAAGAGTCCTCCACACCCACGTTAAAGTTCCAGCAAATAAAAATTAAATCGACCACGTCCAATATAAAGGTTTTCAGCCCCACGTCGAAAATCGATCACTTACAAAAAAGAAGTTCTCAGCCGCATGTCCAATCATTGAAGAAAAAACACATCCACGTTGAAGTTCACACGAAAATGAAAAGCACATCTGCCTCCTGGAAAAGAATAATCACATGATTGTTTCTTTGTTGTGCTTTTATTTAATTTTCTAATACCATGCTACTCGGTGTTAGAAAAGAAACACAATTATATGTGTTGGAAGTTATCTTGGATGTTGTACATCCATGTAAACAAAACAACGCCTCCGATGGGATCAGATTTCACGTGAATATGTAATGGACTATACCAATTGCTTTCATGTACATTAGGACCATCTAGCGTTTATGTGTCATCACTACATGGAAAAAGGGGAGAAAATACTAGAAATGACTACAGGCAAGACTTGGATTAAATGTTAATACATTGTATTTCTAGAACTACGCATTTCATACTAAATATGATGGTATTTGAATGATGTACGGAAATAACTTTCAAGTACTATAATTTTCATACACTAGCTCACATATATGTTTTTTCAATATCAATTGAATGTAAGTCACTTATAATTAGAATTCTCATATAAATATGCAAGATCATAAATTTCATCATGCCAACAACTATGTTTTTCGGATACATGTCTAATTTCACAAGCACAAGCTTAAGTAAATTGACATCTCAGTTATTAGTAAACACAACATAGTTAAAACAACACAACAGAGCTTGAATTTCTTTGTGAGACTTTAATCACCTAATTATTAATTATTGAAGGAGTATTATTCACGTTTATTTTATACAAGTACAAAAATAACATGATATTATAATTTTGAGTACACTTTTTTTTTACATATTTCCTTTCCCAAAAATCAAAGTACTAAAAATGTTTTCATTAACTTTTACTAAGTATAACAAATATAATGCTAGCCCGTGCAGATGCACGGGTTAATGACTAGTATTCATAATTCAAAGATTAAACTTGTACATATTGTAGCACAAGTCATGCCAGAATTCACGACAAAATCTGGCATGACCTTTGCTAAAAAAGGACATATCAAGCGCCTGAAATTTGCCGGAACGGAAATTAATCAACACTCCGGCAAAACATAGGCCACTCGGAGATGTAAACTGAACATGAACGGCCACTTGGGCAACCACATATCCTATTTGAGCAACAACACAAGATATACAAGGATATTTGGCTGGTCTCACCTCGATGTCGGAGGGGGTCGGTGACTGGGACGACGGCGGGGATGTCGGAGGGGGTCGCTGACGGGGACGACGAAGGTCACCTGAAACCATATAAGTTATCGCTAATACACCCCGAATAATTGCTTAAACTAAAAAAACAACAAATATGACATGTTCAACTAGTTTTATTAATTCAACTAATTCTTACTAAATAAAAACTTACTATAAATAGAAAAAAACTAGTTCTTTCTAAAAATAAAGTAGTTCAACTAGTTATATTAATTATCTTACTAAAATAGATTAGTTCTGTTAATTCAACTAGTCAACTAGTTTATTAATTTACTTACTAAACTAGTTCAACTACAACTAAAGTAGTTCAACTACCACTACTACTACTAAAAATCTAGTACTAACTAAGCAACATCTAGTACTAGCTAACCTAAATTAACATCTACTACTACTAAATCTAGTACTAACTAGTGGCAGGGGTGGGGGCGATGGAGAGGTAGCTAGGGCGGCGAGGTCGAGGCGGTGGGAGGAGGCTGCAGAGGAAGGAGGAGGCGGCGCTTGGAGGAGGAAGGAGGCGGCGGAGGAGGAGGGCGGCTGCAGCGGAGGGAGGATGCGAGGAGGATGGAGGAGGGACGGAAGGAGGGGAGTACCTCGACGATGAGACAGACGGCGGGCGGCGGCAAGACGACGATTTACATTGATTCTGTGGCGAGAGTGAGAGTGTGAGTGAGAGGGCCGGTCGTGCGCATGGGGATAAGGTAGGGATAGTTGTAGCGCGTTTGCCAAAACGCACTACAGCTAACCTGAATAGCAGTAGCGCTGTTCAGTAAAGTGCGCTACTGCTATAGCTAGCGGGGGGGCGAGGTCATGGCAACTATAGCAGTAGCGCTGTATGCGGTGGACGCGCTACTGCTATTTCCCTGGCAGCTGCGCATTTTGGCGACACACGCTGCTACTAAGTAGCAGTAGCATGGTATTTTGAAGAGCGCTGCTGGTAAGATTCTGTGTACAGGCTTTTCCCTAGTAGTGCTGCTTCTTCTTCTTCCTGCCTTAGCTGCACCACGCCACACTGCACCGCAGCGATGAGCTCTTCCTCCGCCGCGGCTCCTGCCGTTCGCTCCGGCGTGTGGGATGGTTCTAGGGTGGACGATGAGCTCTTCCTGGTGCAAGCCCCGCGCCGCGCCGGAGGGAGAGATAAGGCCGGCGCCGGAGGAGGGCGAGCGGGTCATATTCCGCTCGCACCTCATGCACGGCATGGGCCTGCCGGCGAGCGGCTTCCTCCGCTCTTTCTTGGAGTTCAACGGACTCCAGCCGCACCACCTCACCCGAAACACGGTGGTGCTGCTGGCCGCCTTTGCCACGCTGTGCGAGGGTTTTCTCGGCGTTCTCCCCACCCTCGAGCTGTGGGGAGAGTTCTTCCAATCAAAGCTCGGCACACACGTCACCGGCATACTGGCTCAGTGCGGCGCCTTCATCGCAATGCGAAGGTCGACCGCAGACAATCCATTCCCCTCCATCGCGCTGATCAAGTTGGTGAAGATGTGGCAGCGGTCGTACTTCTACGTGAAGAACGTCGCCATGGAAGGCGACTGGGTCAACCTGCCGCACTATGAAGCCGGCGCGCCGGCTGGGAGGCTTCCCAGCTGGTCTAATCGGGCCAAGACGCTGACTCCTGCCGGCGCCGCCGCCGTCATGGCGACTCTGAGTCCGACGGATCGGAAGGCCTGGTCGAGCCGACTTGCTGGCCGCCGTGCACGCCGAGTCCTCCACTCAAGGCCGACCTCATCGATCATCGGATGGCGACCGCCGAGACTTCGAGCCGGATGAGCACCTGGGAGATGCCCCACGCGGAGGTGGCGAACATGGTGAATCACATCGCGAACTGCGAGCTCATGGAGAACTGACAGTTCGGCAAGGAGCCGTACTCACGTGCCAACCCTCCGCCTGTGGTAAGTCAAATCTTTTGTCTTCTGTTTTTCTTTATAGCCGAATCCGACTTCTAATCTTCTTGGTTCTCCGAGTCAGAACCCCCTCATCCAGCCTGCAGCCAGCGCCACGGGGCCGCCCCGCGAGTTCGCTCCAGACCGAGCGGAGAGCGACATCGACGACCGCTAATTGTGGCCGGCGGCGATGGAGGCCGACGCCGAAGGCGGAGGAGGAGGAGCGGAAGGCGGCTTCCAACCCTCGGCGACCTTCGCCGACTGGCCTGGGGACGAGGCCGACGGCGAAGTTGTCCCGCGCCGCCAATCGAAAGCCGGCCATCCAGGCGCGAGTTCTTCCGCTGGCTTGGCCGGTCAAGTCGGCATGAAGAAGCGCCGGGCCACGCCGAGTTCGCTCGGTTGTCGGCCGAAAAAGTTCAAGTGGGCGGCCGCCGCAACCAAGCGGGAGGAGGCGATTGCAAAGGCCAACCGCTTCCGCAAGAAAGTGAAGAAGCCTCCGCTAGTCTCTGCATAAGTGTCGACTGCCTTTGTCTTGTTTTCTTTGACGGATCTTTTCCGAGCCTTTTTCATTCTGTTTTTTTGCTTCAGGGCCCCTCTTTCTCTTGAGTGGGTCACCGTCCCCTCTGTCATGGGGTCGGTCGAGACGTCCGCCAACACACGGCGGATTGACCCCGCCGCCGACCTCCGGGAGGCGACGGAGCACAACGCGCGGGAGAAGCGCGACGAGGAAGAGGCCGACCGTCTGGAGAAGGCGGAGGCCGAGAAAGTGGCGGCCTCCGCCCAGAAGAAGCTGGAGGAGGCCGAAGCCGCCGCCGCAGCAAAACAGCGGGCGGAGGAGACCGCGCGCCGCCAGTCGGCGCTGCTTGTCATCCCGCTGAACTCTGCGCCACCGCCCCCGGAGTTCACGGGGCAGACTGGAGAAGTCGGTGATGGATTCATGTACCTAGGGTAGGGTCATAGGCCTGACCTAAACGTCCTACCCAAGGGTACTCACAGAAGAGATCATCTTCCAGTCGACCAAAGAGGAATCCACTCGACCAGACTGGAAGCACTCGACCATGGAAGAACTCACTCGACCATGAAGACTCACTCGACCGTCAGAAGGTCAGAAGACACTATGCAGCGCAACGGTTTGCTATTGAATAGACTTAATGATAGTTAAAAGCGCCTTATGAGGCGTTACAGTAACCCCCGACTTAATGTACTTTAATCCCTCCATTATGTGAGCAGGCTGGGGTCTGGCGCACTCTATATAAGCCACCCGCGCCCACGATAGAAGGGTTCAGATTCTTGTAATACTCATACTCATAATCCACTCGACCGCCTCGGGGCTCCGAGGCGTGGGGCTGTTACTTCCTCCGAGAAGGGCTGAACTCGTACATCCTCTGTCTCTACAACTGCTCCATAGCTAGGACATTGCCTCCCTTAACCTACCCCTACTTCTACTGTCAGACTTAGAACCACGACAGTTGGCGCCCACCGTGGGGCAAGTGTTTTAGCGATTTGTGGAGGAGTTGCAGTACTTCCGAGTACCTTCATCACGATGACTTCTGGAGTTTTGAGCGCGGGACACGAGATCCGTCTCGGTGCTCTCACTTTCGTCGCCGACGACTCCGCATAGCTCCGTGGAGGCCCCTCTTGACATCGGCGCTCCCGTCCGCTGGGCGGCGACTTTCGCGCATGTGTTGCGGCGTTTTGCTGCGACAACCGTCGACTCCTTATCGGTCGACTCCCTTTTCGGTCGCCCGCCCAGTCTCCCACCAGCGCAAGCGCTCTGGTCGGTCGAGACTTCAGCGGTGGGTGAAGCACGCGGTGGCTCGCCAGATAGCCACCGCCCAAGTCGCGGCTATCGAGCCCGACGAATCCCTCTACGGCCTGTTCGATCTGTCGACTGGCTCCGTAGAGACTGCATCCGAGTGTGATAGCAGTGATCCGGCGGCAGAGATTCTCATGGTCGACGGCCCTCGCAGATCCTCGGTTTAAGCCCTGCGGCGGTGGAGCCGCCGGAGGAGGTGATCCCGTGCATGAACACGAAGAATACCAGCCCGAGACACTCGATTCTCTCCAGAGAGAAGATCTTCGTCGCAGGAATATGGATGCACTACATACTCCTATCCCCGGAGAGACCCCTGAGGCTCGTGCCTTAGAGGAAGCACGTTTGGCCAATGTGGTTGAACGCTTTTCGCTGGAGAATCTTCAGCGAGCACTCGGCAAGCCTGCAGCACAGCGACTCCCGAATCGGTCGGCGTCGGCTCTTCCGCCGACTCGGGTATACCGCCACGCCTGTTCAAAATTTAGCAGCTGCAACTTCGCATTGCGGAGTCCATCCAGCCGTCGGTCGAAGCTGGAAGAGGTTTGCAGCAGATCGAGATTTACTCGAGCGGCGGTGACGAGAATTGGTCGTGTCGCGATCGCGCAAGAACAGATTCCTGATCGATCCGTCGCTGCGAACAACATCGGTCGGCTCACAGCCCGGATCGCCTCCAGCGGCGGAAGAAGCGCGACAACCGGCGAAAGCAGCTCGAGACCGATTTGGCCGAGATGATAGGCGCCGAGTGCCCTTTCCCCTCGAGGAAGGGTCATCGCTCCTCGGCGACAAGATGACGAAGAACGATTCGGTCAGGCGAAGGGTTCCGGTCGACCCGTGGAGCAGAGCTTTGATCGCGGTCCATTATCGTACAAGGCCTGGTCGACCGAAGCAGAGCCCATCGAGGAGGACCGAGAGGATGCACCCACCAGCGATCGAGTGCATGTCTCCGGTCGGAGTGTTTTAGCGAGGCTATCGAGCCGCGATAATTCCCCAAATTTCAGATTGGCAGCGAGTCGCAAGTTCCTTTGGAGAATCTAAGCCTGAAACTTGGCTCGAGGATTACCAGTGGCTGTTCAAATTGGTGGTGGAAATGATGAGGTGGCTATGAAACATTTGCCCCTCATGTTGGAAGGTTCGGCGAGCATGGCTGGTCGATTACCTCACAGCAGACATATACACTTGGGAAGATTTGTCCCGAGTGTTCGTCGAGACTTTGAAGGGACTTGCAAGCGACCAGCTGGTTTGTGAGCTGCAAGTTTGTGTGCGAAGACCAATGAAACTCTCCGAGAGTACATTCGGTGGTGGATTACCTTGCACAACACTTGTGGAAAAGCGTGTCGACCATCAGGCGGTTTGTGCCTTCAAGGACGGCGTCAAAAACAGAGAATTGAGTCGAAGTTCGGTCGAACCGGGACATGACCACAGAGTCGAATGATGGAGATTGCTGGCAACACGCATAACGGCGAGGAAGAAGAACCGACTCCGGCGGCAAGTACAAGCCAAGCCGATCGGAGAAGGGTAATTCAATCGAGCGAAGCGCAAAGCGAGCCAGCAGCCCCGGGGAGGCCCCGGCCGTCACTCGAGGAAAGTCAAGGAAAACCCAAAGGATCTTGGAATCGAAGAAAGTGAAAGATAAGGAAGGAAATGGCGTGATGGATATGCCATGCCATATTCATACAAAGAAAGACGAAGAGGGCAACATTATTTACCGAAGCACACCACTCTTGATGTCGACTCTGATCCAAAGAAGTTTGAACAAGCGGTCTAAGGACAAGGAGAAGGAGCGGACAAGGCGGAGATAAAGAGGACAGCGAGGAAGAATACCCGCATGTCGCCTCCACTCTGATGATCTTCGCAGATGTGGAAAGCAAAAGTCGACTGAAAGTCATCAATCGAGAGGTGAATATGGTTGCCCAGTTAAGCCAAGTTATGTGAAGTGGTCCCGGACACCCATCACATTCGACCGGTCGATCACCGACCCACATTGCCACCTGGGCGGCAAGCGTTAGTGGTCGATCCGGTTGTCGAAGGCACTCGGTGACAAAAGTGCTGATGGATGGTGGCGATGGGCTGAATTTGTTATATGCGGATACATTGAAAGGGATGGGCATTCCGATGTCGATTGGCGCCCGACAATATGAGTTTCCACGAGTCATACCAGGAAAGAAGGCCAATTCACTCGGCCAAATAGCCACGGGCGTGGTTTTGGTGATTCCAAGCACTTCCGCAAAGAAAAGTTGACCTTTGAGGTTGTGGATTTTCAGAGTGCATATCATGCCATTTTGGGAGGCCCGCCTATGCACGATTCATGGCTCGACCATGCTACGTGTACCTCAAACTGAAAATGCCAGGACCCAAAGGGTGATCACCATCCTTTGGTGATCGGAAGAAAGCAGAAGAGTGCTTTCAGAAGGGCTCAAAGATTGCCGACTCCCAAGTGTCAGCGGTCGAATTCGAAGAGTATATGCAAAACGCAGATCCGAGTGATTTGCTAAAGTCTAAGAGGCCAGCCACAGAATCTGCATTCAAGTAAATGCGGTGAGACAAAGCCCGTCCATATTCATCCGGTGACCCGATGCAGCTCCGACTCACATATCCACAACACTCGACTCGAAATAGGAAGAAGCGCTCATCCGGTTCCTCCGTGAGAAGCTGGGACATTTTGCATGGAAGCCGGTGACATGCGGGTGTTCGAGGCTGGCTGAGCATCGCCACGAGTCGACAAGACAGCAAAACCAGTGAAAGAGCATCTTGGCGGTCCGCCGTCGTAAAGAAAGGCTATTGGTGAAGAGGTGGCTCATTGTTGACAGCAGGATTTATCGAGAGATTTACCACTCCGAGTGGCTCGCCAATGTTGTCATGGTCCCCAAGAAGGATAACTCACTCCGCATGTGCATTGATTTTAAACACATCAATCGGGCCTGCCGAAGGATCATTTCCTCTCCCCGCATCGATCAAATTGTTGACTCGACCGCGGGGTGTGAGTGTCTTTTCTAGATGCGTATTCGGATATCATCGAGATCCGTCTGTATGGACCCGGCGAAATAAAACAGCTTTCATCACTCCATTGGTGCTTCGCTATATCACCATGCCATTCGGCCTCAAGAATGCGGAGCCACATTTATGCGAATGATTGAAGTGTCTTCTCACTCGGATCGGTCGGAATGTGGGCGTATATGGATGATATCGTCGTTAAGTCGCGAAAAGGTTCCGACCTGCTCACTGACCTCGCCGAAACATTTGCCAACCTCCGAGATGCGATATCAAGCTCAATCCGTCAAAGTGCACATTCGGGGTTCTGGTGGAAAATTACTCGGTTTTCGTTTCGAGCGAGGAATCGGCGCTAACCGAGAGAAGATCGGCACTATTCTCCGAATGAAAGCATACTGTGCGAGTGCATGGCGCCCGAAGCTTCTTGGATGCTTGGCGCTTTAAGTCGATTCATCTCACGACTCGGTGAAAAGGCATTACCTTTTACCGGTGATGAAGAAGGCCGACAAGTTCGAGTGGACTCGGAAGCTGATGCAGCGTTTGCGAGCTAAAAGCTCGCTCTCCACCCAGCCGGTGCTTGCTGCTCCAATCAGCAAAGAGCCTCTGTTGCTTTACATTGCAGCCTTTGGACAAGTTGTCGATTACGTGCTTACGGTCGGCGGGAAGAGGAAGGAAAGGCCTTCAAAGTTCAACGCCGGTGTATTATTTATCTGAAGTTTTGACTCCATCAAGCAGAGATACCCTCATTATCGAAGCTTGTGTATGGCATATACATGACCACGAAGAAGGTTGCTCACTATTTCTCGATCATTACATCACGATCGTCGTGACGCTCCTTTATCGAGATCTTACATAACGAGGCGCAACCGGTCGAGTGGCTAAGTGGGCGATTGAACTTCTTCCCTTGATATCAAATTCGAGGCAAAAAAGCCATTAAGTCCCGGGCTATAGCGGATTTCCTTGCCAAGTGGATTGAACAACAACAACCGGTGAAGTTCACTCGGAGCATTGGACCATGTTCTTTGACGGCTCCAAGATGCTGAATGGTTACAGTCTTTGGGTTGTTCTGGTTTCCCCAGAGGAGATAAGCTTAAGTATGTGCTCCAGATTCACTTTGATTCCTCCAACAATGAGGCGAGTATGAGGCCCTTCTATATGGATTGCGCATGGCCATCTCACTCGGCGTCCGTCGCGCTGATGGTTTATGGCGACTCAGATCTAGTGGTCAATCAAGTGATGAAGGAGTGGGGCGTGAGAATCCGGCTATGACGGATCTTTGCAATGCAGTGAGGAAGCTGGAAAAAGAAGTTTGAGGGTTGGAGCTCCATCACATCCCCGTGAAAAATCAAGCAGCAGATGATCTGGCGAAGATAGGGTCCAAGAGGAAGCCATTCGAGTGGCGTGTTTTGGAACATTTACACACTCCGTCGGTCAAAGAAGATCCTTACGGAGAAGCTCCACAACCCAAGAGTGCCACAGACTCGGTGAAGTTGAGGTCCCTGCGTTGGTCGACTTAGTTATGGAGGTTTTAGTAGTCACTCCCGATTGGACAATTCCATACATTGCGTACATTACGAGAAAGGAACTCCCGGAGGATGAAGAAGAGGCTCGACGGATCGTCCGTCGATCCAAAGCCTTCTTGTTATCAATGGGCAGTTATATAGAAAGCCCAACTGAGTCGGACAAAAATGCATAACGCCGAGAAGAAGGTCGAGTCATTCTCAATGATATCCACTCGGGGACCTGTGGTCACCATCGTCCTCTCGGACCATTGTAGCCAAAGCATACCGAGCAGGATTTTCTTGGCCAAGAGCAAATGAGATGGCGAAAGAAATAGTGGACAAATCGAAGGATGTCGGTTCTACTCAATATGTCCCACAAGCTGCGTCGGCCTTGAAGACCATTCCGCTCGTCGGCCTTTTGCGGTATGGGGTTGGACATGATCGGTCCCTTACGAGCGGGTCGGGCGGCTTCACGCATGTCTTGGTAGCGATCGACAAGTTCACCAAGTGGATTGAGGCTAAGCCAATCAAAAACTTGATCTTTGGTCTGCTGTTTCCTTCATCGAGAAAGTTGGCGTTCGATATGGAGTCCCGCACGAGTATTATCACGGACAATGGGTGAATTTCGACTCGGAAGAATTCAAGGATTTCGCAACTCTCAAGGCATACGAGTCGACTACGCTTGATCGCTCATCCACGATCGAATGGACAGGCGAGCGAGCCAATGGATTGATCCTCAAGGTGCGAAACCCGTTTGATCACGAGATCTCAAGCATGCGGCTGGTGCTTGGGTCGACGAACTTCCTTCGGTGCTTTGGGGTCTGCGGACCACGCCTAATCGGTCGTGGGAGAACTCCTTTTTCTGGTCTATGGGGCGAAGCAGTTTTACCGAAAGTGATCTCCTTCACAATGCTCCACGAATTGAACTTTATAATGAAGCGAAGCTGAGCAAAGCGCGTCGGGATCTGATCGACCTCTTGGAAGAGGAAAGGAAATGGCTCGATCCGCTCGACCATTTACCAGCAAGACTTCGCGCGCTGTCGCCGAGAAATGTGAGAGGTCGAGCCTTCCGGGAAGGGATCTGGTCCTTGGTGGATCAGCGAAGCAACATAAGCTTGCTCCCTCTGGGAAGGTCCTTCATCGTCACAAAGGTTCTCCACAATGGGGCATATCGTCTCTACAATGTCGAACACGATATCGATGAGCCCGAGCTTGGAATCGGATCTGCTCCGCCCGTTTTACACTTAAAGTTTTTTCACTCGGAAGAATTGTAATAAAGTACTCTTGTAGCTCTCGAGCTTTGAAGTAATAGTGTCATAATTCCTTCATAATTTTTGCCACTTTTTATTTTGCGTCGAGTAAAATTTTCACTTCCCCCAGTGGGTGGCTTAGTCGCGAATCCGTTCCGCCTAAGTTATTAAAAAATCCTACCGAGTGGTAAGCCAGACTTCCACTCGGGGGCTTAAGCTGCAGCCCAGCGCTCGCCTAAGTTTTTACAAATCCTACCGAGTGGTAAGCCAGACTTCCACTCGGGGCTTAGCTGCAGCCAGTGCTGCGCCTAAGTTATTAAAAATCCTACCGAGTGGTAAGCCGGACTTCCACTCGGGGGCTTAGCTGCAGCCCAGTGCTCGCCTAAGTTATTAAAAATCCTACAGTGGTAAGCGGACTTCCACTCGGGGGCTTAACTGCAGCCAGTGCTCGCCTAAGTTATTAAAAATCCTACAGTGGTAAGCCAGACTTCCACTCGGGGCTTAGCTGCAGTCAAGGGCTCGCCTAAGTTTAAAGTATTCTAGCAAGGAAAAAGGCGGCAGGTCATTGCGACCCTCTCCTCGAGCTACACCATAAGTATGATGTGCGATTGCAAGAAAGATGAAGTGCAGGTCATTGCGACCCTCTTCTCCGAGCTTGACACAAATACAACAGAAATCCTCTTGAGTGAGGAGCAAACCTCCCACTCGGAGGCTTAGCTGCACCCAGTGCTCGCCTAAGGTATAAGAAATCCTACAGTGAAGAGCAAACCTCCCACTCGGAGGCTTAGCTGCAGCCAGTGCTGCGCCTAAGGTATAAGAAATCCTACGAGTGAGGAGCAAACCTCCCACTCGGGGCTTAGCTGCAGCCAGTGCTGCGCCTAAGGTATAAGAAATCCTACGAGTGAGAGCAAACCTCCCACTCGGGGCTTAGCTGCAGCCAGTGCTCGCCTAAGGCATAAGAAATCCTACCGAGTGAGGAGCAAACCTCTCACTCGGGGCTTAGCTGCAGCCAGTGCTGCGCCTAAGGTATAAGAAATCCTACCGAGTGAGAGCAAACCTCCCACTCGGGGCTTAGCTGCAGCCCAGTGCTCGCCTAAGGAATAAGTCAGCGGCAATCAGCATCTCATTGTTAACCTGCAAAAGCAATTCAAGCCAAGAGCAATCATATCCAAACATCAATCAAATTTAGGTCGATACCTAAAATAACTGAGAGTGCTCAGGCACTAAGCCTGTTAAGGTTTTATCGGTTACAACTTCACTCGGCATACCGAGGCAAATTTAAAGTGAGGGAAAGTTTTTTACCCCTCCTGTGGAGGGCTGGATGGAGCAACGAACTCATCAAGATCAATCCCGTCCGCAATCCGCGTGGCAGCAGCGATGAAAGTCTCCATGAAGGTCCTGAAGTCGTGCTTTTTGGTGTTGGCTACTCGGAGAGCCGCCAGCTTATCTTCTCGAGCTTCCTTGCAATGAACTCGCGCCAGACACAGGGCAACGTCCGCACCACACCGAGCCGAAGATTTCTTCCACTCTTGCACTCGGTCAGGGACGGCGTTCAGTCGCGCCATTAATGACTCGAGGTCGTTTTGGAGCGTCTCATTGGGCCAGAGCGTCGAGTCGATGCGGGACGTAGCCACCTTCAATCTTGCGAGATAATCCACAACAGCAGCAACGCGGGACTCCAGTCGGAAGATGTTCATGGCAGTTTCATCGTTCACCGGGGAGTTGACAGGGTCAAGGTTCGTCTCCAGCTGGCTGGTTTCTTCTTGAAGTTCGGCGAGAACTCTGCAAAGACAAAACTCCGAGTCAGGAAAACAGTCGAATGGAAATATAACAGTTGGGAGGTTTGGTCGAGTGAAAAAGGTTACCTTCGAGCTTAAGAAAAATTTCTTAGCAAGATCGCCCAAGAAGCTTTCCGTCTCATTCTTTTTCCCAGCCAGTTGGAGGATCTTCTCGGTAAGGTTCTTCTTATCAGCCTTCATTCGCTCAGCATCCTTGCCGGCAGCGGCGAGCAGTCTTTGGTCGGCATTTTCTTGTTCGAGCTTGGCAGAGAGGCGAGTTTTTAAATCGAGCAAGTTTGATCTTCTCGGATAGCTCAAGCTCCTTCTTCCTTTGAGCCTCCTTCACCTTGCACGTAAATCGCAGCAAAGTCAAACTTGAAGCAAGTGGGAGGAGGGCAGAGTCGTCGAAATCTCACCAAACATACCTTTGGTCTCCTCCTTCGCCTTCGTCGAGTTCTCTTGCACCAGTTTCAAGTCCAACTCGAGCTGAATATGTTTCGCTCCGATTCGATATATAGCGTGCCGCAAGGTCACAAGATTTCTCTGAAGAGTCGGTTACAAAATATCGAGAGATAATTCACTTCGAGTGAATCAAGAAAAATTATGCGTTTCTAAGACTACGATCGAATGCAAGCATTCAACCGTAGTCTCGGGGACTACACCGGTGGGTGCACTCAGCGTGCCCCCACCGGTCTTATTCAAGACATAGTCGACGATCGACCGATAAAAAAAAAGCGAGTCGACCGATCGACCGGTTCCATTCTTAGTAAGCCTAAGGCGAGTCGACGATCGACCAACAAAAAAAAAAAAAAAAAATCGACCGATCGGCGAACTTCTTCAGGTGTAATCAAGCGCGGTGATCGATCACAGCCTCGGGGACTACACCCGATGGGTGCACTCAGCGTGCCCCCACTGGTCTCGGCTACATTCGTTTCATTCGAGTAATGATCAAAATTTACTTATGAAGCCTAAGCCCGATCGCCAGTGATCGACCTTATATAGGGACTACACCGGCGGGTGCACTCAGCGATGCCCCGCTAACACGGAGTTTTATCGACACACCTAGTGGGTGACTGCTATTGCTATAAATTTGAGAAAGAAAAGTTTTGATAGCATGTCCTATGAGAGCAGGTGGTGGTCGATCGACTGAACATTGCTCGAAGGGCGAGTGACATCGTAAGCTGCTTGGCTCGCATCGGCGATCTTCACTGCTCCATCATGATCCCTGCTTGACGGATCGCCTCCTTAGCAACATCGCCTTGGTCCTCCGGGGCGTGGTGCGTGGTGAAGATCGAAGGTTGTCCAGCACTTTCGGCGAGGTGGGCCGAGCACTGGTCAGCGGCACCGCGAAGGTCACGGTATGTCGAGTGCCGCCCTCCCCTTCCGTCATGATGGTCTCGGGCGCCGTTGCTCCTTGGGTTTCTCTGCCAGCGGATGCCTTCCTGCTCCTCCTAGCCCTCAGTGGCTCCTCATCCTCATCGTCATCATCAGGGAGAGTGATGATGTTTCTGGCTGGAGCTTCAGGAAAAAGTTAAGATCAGGAATTTTGGGTCAGTCGACTGAGAACAGGAATTAAGGATATAGTACCAGGATTTGAGGTGGCGGCGTCTTCCATCTCATGGTCATCAACTTTAGCTGAGGTTTGAAGTCATGTGCTGAGGTCCCAAAGAGTCGGTCGACCGATTCATATATCAAACTGAGACAAAATTTGTGTAAAGCAAGAAGACTTAAGCAATATGTTTACCACGAAATGGTGGGGATGGACACCTTCATCTTTAGCGAGGCTTGGTTGTCCTCGGTGGAACTACCTTGGTTGCTTGATGCCTTCTCGGTCGGCACGGAGAAGCGGTCGAGGCGTTTGGTCATTGCGAGGCGATCATAACCCCTACAGCGTTCAGCCGAAGGGTCGTGCACAAGCTTTGACCGCCTTTCCAAAGCGCGGTGGTGCGACTTCCTCCTCTTCATCTTCGTCGTCCTCGTCGTCCTCATCATCATCATCATCATCGTAAATGCGTCTCTGCGTCGTCTGAATTCCACTCCTCTGGCTCTCACCTCCTTGGCTTCCCCTCTTGATTGAATCTGGCGCCGTTGGGCATCGAGTATAACTCTGTGAGGGCACTGGAAATATTAAAAGCGAGTTGATCGACCAAGTTATAAAAGCACACTCGACATACATAGCGAGAAAATGGAACAAGTGTACCTTATGCGGAACATTGTCACGATCAAGCGGAGAAATCCTCCGGGATCGCGAGGATTGTCCTTGTTTCGGTGATCGAGGCCATCCATCTTTCCACTACGGCATCGTCGACTGCCTCCGGGTGGACCACGAGTTTCGTCTTGATGCGCAATACAACCACATCTGATGGCTCCGGGCTGAAGGGCTGGATTCGCCTCCGAAGAAAGACCTCCGGGGAGGTCCATGCCGATCCTCCGTCCCTAACCAGCTGCACCACTCGGTCCATCGGCATCTTCACTTCAGCCCTTTCTTGAGGACAACCTTGAGGAGGAGGGCTTGTTCACTCGACTCATGGTGAATGCAGGGAGACCGGTCGCGCCCGGCGTCGCCTCATTCGGCAATAGAACCAGGTCATTGCCAACCCCTAATCGACTCGGGAAAATGCATAGCTGGAAAAGTGCTTTTGCTCCTCAAGCTGGACTCCTAAACCACACACATCTGGACTACAGGTCTTCTCGTCACGGGACTTGCTTTCTTCACGGTGCGAGGCGACATGTGAAGATATACTTGAACAAGCCCAGTCGATTCGACAGCCCGGAAGTTTTCACACATGGATACAAATGCGGCGAGGTATGCGATGGAGTTTGGAGTGAAATGGTGAAGCTGGGCTCAAAGAAATTCAGAAAACCTCGAAAGAATACACTCGGTGGCAGCGAAAAACCTCGGTCGACATGGGTGGCCAAAAGCACGCACTCACCCTCTTACGGTTGAGGCTGCCACTCTCGGCGAAGTCTTGCGGCGTTGTGAGGAATCAATCCGTCGTTGGCCATATCAAGGAGATCCTTCTCCACGATCGTCGGTGGATCCGATCCCCTGGACCCAGCCTTTCGGCAGCTTGGATCTCGACGAAGAACCGCCGCGACGGTGGATCTCCTTCGCCTTCTCGATGCGCCAGCGCCTTCTCCGCCACGGCGCCTTCTTCGCGCTCGGCATAAATCGTCTTCTCTTTGCCCATAGCGCCCGCGAATGCGCCAAGGGAGATGGCGAGGAACAGCAGCGGAGGTGGAGAGGCGGAGGCGGAGAGGATGGAGGAGAAAAAACAAGATCTGTGTGCGAGCCTCCGGGAGTTACATTTATAGCATCCCTTCGAGTGGATGACATGTGGACCCAAGCGATCCAATCATATCGGCGCGCTTTGCGCGATCATGGCGCGAAAGCGGTAGAAAATCGAGCGCCCTATTACGTCCCATCCAAGCGCCGTAGATCTGTTCCGTTTAGCGCGCTTCCCCAAATTTCGTATCCCGCGAGATCCGCTGACGGATCGATCTGTCAAGTGCGAGATCTCCTGCGATCCGTTACTCAAGTATAGCAAAGAAAGTCACTCGTGAAGAACAAGAATGGATCAAGTCGATTGAAGGAAAGTTTCTTATTATCAATAAAGAAGATCTTGATCCAAGACAACAGCGTAGTCGAGAATGCAAAAGCGCCGGAAACAACGTCAACTCCTCCTTCACTCAAGCCTCAATCCATTCGGGGCTAATGATGGATTCATGTACCTAGGGTAGGGTCATAGGCCTGACCTAAGCGTCCTACCCAAGGGTACTCACAGAAGAGATCATCTTCGATCGACCAAGAGAATCCACTCGACCCGGTGGAAGCACTCGACCATGGAAGAACTCACTCGACCATGAAGACTCACTCGACCGTCGGAAGGTCGAGAAGACACTATGCAGCATAGCGGTTTGCTATTGAATAGACTTAATGATAGTTAAAGCGCCTTATGAGGCGTTACAGTAACCCGACTTAATGTACTTTAATCCCTCCATTATGTGAGCAGGCTGGGGTCTGGCGCACTCTATATAAGCCACCCGCTCCACGAGATAGAAGGGTTCAGATTCTTGTAATACTCATACTCATAATCCACTCGACCGCCTCGGGGCTCCGAGGCGTGGGGCTGTTACTTCCTCAGAGAAGGGCTGAACTCGTACATCCTCTGTCTCTACAACTGCTCCATAGCTAGGACATTGCCTCCCCTTAACCTACCCCTACTTCTACTGTCAGACTTAGAACCACGACAGTCGGCGGGGAGCACTCCATCCTGGAGAAGGACGGTGGCGAGGCCTCCGCGTCGGGACGGCCTCGCCGCCACCGCCGCCTCCGCCGCATGGCAAGCAGCCGGTGGGCCCTCCAGTGCCGCTGGCTGAGGACGAGGCGGTGGCGAGGCTGCTTCATCAAGTCACCTCACCAGCGCGCCGCCGCCTTGAGAAAGCGGTCTCGGCGCCACGCCCCTTGCAAGCCGGCGCCGCCAGCTCGGCCATTCGGATCTTTGAGGCATAAAGTGTTGCGCCCTCTTGGATGGTGTGCGAGGCGGCGGCGATCCGCTTAACCGGCGCTCGACGGGCGTGCGGCGGCTGCGAGCTGGCGAAGCCATCGAGGCTGCACCAGGCACATCTAGCGTCGCGGCGTCTATCCTATGCGTTTTTCGTTTTGACTTTGTCTCTTCTCGTTCTTCTCGTGGGGCGCTGGCACCTGCCAGGGTGTAGTCCACGAGTTTGGGCTGGTTGCTTGTGGCGGCCCGAACTCAATCTATGAGTTCCTCATTTTGTCTTTGTCCGATTTTTATCACGGAGTATCACAACCTCCGTGTCACCGCTTTCAGCCGTAACGTTGGCGGTGGAAAGCGGACCGCCGACTTGTCGGAGGCGGATAAGTTCTTCTTCTTTTTCAATAGGCGCTGGCGCACCGGCGGGCTATAATCCCGAGATTCGGGCGGATCTTTGGCGATCGGGCCAGATCTTCCAGCGACCTTTGTTGTTGTGACTTAACGTCTTTTATATTTGTTTTGAGAGGCCAATGCCGCTCTTCCGAACAGTTAGGCAAAGTTAGCTTACGGCCCTTGGCGCCAGGAGGAGAGTGCGACAAGCTTCGCCAAAGCGCGACTTGCTGGCGAGCAGTTAAGCGGAGCGAAGGCTCTTGAAAGCGGCTCGGGGCAAGCGGGAAGAAAAGACCACTCTCTGGCGAGTTGAGTCAGCGCTCCTCTGGGTGACAAGGGCGATCTTGACTTCCGGCTTCCACGAGATCGAAGACATTGTCGACGGTGAGTTTCTTTGCCTTCTTTCTTCGAACCGCTGACTGTAAGTCAGGCCGACTGCTGATTTTCTCTCTGGCTTCTTTCTGTTTTGGGCAGACTTCTTCCCTGGCCACTCGCAAGCGGTCACTCGAGCCATCGAGGCTGATCCTGGCGCGGAGGGCAAATGGCGAGATCGCCGCCGCCGCCCCTAACCATCGATCGGCAGCTCCTCGGCCTCGAGACCCGTCTGCGGCGGCCCATCACTCTGCTGCGCGGCTTCAGCGCCGCCAGGGCCAAGCGATCTCGCCTGTGCCGAGCATGCCGGCTCTTCACAGACCGGTCGGACTGCCGACTGGCTGGAGGTCACGGCGGCCGTCTTGAGGCTTGGAAGGGTTCCTCGGCCCGGGCTGGAAGCGCGCCGGGCCTTGGAATCGTCAAGGCTTGGTACCAGGCTGGACTGACCCGGCTGGCAGCGTTCGGTCGAGGCCCAGCAGAAGCTGGCGGTATGGAAGGCGCCCTCGTCGATTGTCTTGATGGCGACCGCCGACTTCACCAACAACAGCGTCTTCGTTTCTGAGCAGACGCGAGCAGCGAAGAAGAGCCGGCGGAGTGCCGGGATGAACCGGACTCAGCGAGAGACTCGGCGGAGTGATCGCTCCAGCACCGAGGAGGAAGACGAGGCGGGGGACGGAGACGAGACGGAGACGCCAGAAGACAGAGCGGACGACCAGCCTCAGCTCGATCGCGCCTCCAGCAACGAGCTGCGTCCGACCAGGCCAACTGCCGCCGGAGACGATCAAGCCGAGACCACCCAGCGGGCCGCTCTGGCGCCTGACACCTCCGTCTCCGCCGACCCTCTAAACCCGTCTGCCGCTCCTTAGGCTGCCGTCTTGTCTTTACTTTATCTGCTTTCAATAGTCTTTGAAGAACTTGTTAATTTGCACAATTCCACCCGTTGGGTTTATCTTGAATTTGGCCAGAGGCCTTTGTTATGTAAATATCTATCTGCCTTCTATCTTTCCTTGCTTATTGCTCTTTTTGACTTTTTCCTTTGCCGCCTTTCCATAGTCGCCGCTTTGCCAGACGAACAGCCGCTCCGCGGACTGCCGCAGGTCAAATGCTTGGCTACTTTAGGGAAGGCAAGTACTTGGCCTTTTTAGAGTTTTTTAACAAGTTGGATAGAAGGCGGTGAGCCGACTATTCAAGAGTCGGCTCTGCAGAGAGAGGCTGGAAGCCGGCTTGGGCTATGCATATGCTTTGAGTCCTTAGCCATTTTTTCGTGTGTGCGCTCGTTCATGCTCACTCTCTACCTACCAACAGTCGCTCTGTGAGCTGCGGCTTTCGACAGGAGACGGCTTAAGCGCAGCACACTACTTGTCCGACTGCAGGAAGTATTTCATAGCGCAAGACGGCGAGTCCCCGGGCCGACTAGTCGAACCCTGTGCCAAGCGGCATAGCAAAGAGTAACTTACTCGGAGGCATAATTCTTATCATACAGATAAAAAAAAGGGGCAGTCCCCGAGCTCGTCTCGGGGGGCCCAAAGTCTTGGTAATTTAATACAAAGGATAGCGTGGTACATACTGCATCAACTGTAAAATCTTCGGAGAAGATTTGCGTTCCATGGTCGTTCTGACTCCTTGCCGGAGTCTTCCCTCTTGCGCGCTCGAGGGTTCTGAGCGTCGATTAGGTAGTAGGAGTCATTGCCCAGCACTTTGCTGACGATGAAGGGGCCTTCCCAAGGCGCCGACAACTTGTGCTGGCCGGCTGTTTGCTGAATCAGCCGGAGCACAAGGTCGCCCACTTGGAATGATCTCGGCCTGACCTTCCGGTTGTAGTATCGGCGCAAACTCTGCTGGTAGATGCTGGACCGGCTGAGTGCCAGAAGCCTTCCCTCTTCCAGCAGATCGATGCCGTCTTGACGTGCTTCTTCAGCTTCCTCTTCGGTTTACATGGTGACTCGTGGAGAGTCGAACTCTATGTCCGTCGGGATGACGGCTTTGGCACCGTAGACGAGGAAGAAAGGCGTGAAGCCGGTTGACTTGTTTGGAGTCGTGCGTAGGCTCCAGAGGATGGCTGCAGCTCCTCAAGCCAACAGCCAGCCGAACGCTCGAGTGGTTCGACCAGTCGAGGCTTGATACCGGACAGGATGAGGCCGTTTGCTCGCTCCAACTGGCCGTTTGACTGCGGGTGGGCAACAGACGCTAAGTCCAGTCGGATGCCCTACGTCCCGCAGAAACGGGCCAAGGCACCTTTGGCAAAATTTGTGCCATTGTCGGTGATGATGCTGTGCGGTATGCCGTACCGCACCGTGATGTCGGCGATGAAAGTCACTGCAGTCGGACCGTTCAACTTCTTGATGGGCTTTGCTTCTATCCACTTGGTGAACTTGTCCACCGCGACAAGCGAGATGAGTTAGGCCGCCTCGGGCTGTCTTGAATGGTCCCACCATGTCCGGGCCCCAAGCGGCAAAGGGCGAGCGATGGGGATTGTCTTCGGCGTGGAAGCGGCTGAAGCGGCTTGAAGCGGAACCGGCACCTTGTATTTTCAACTAACTCTTTAGCCTTCGGGGCAGTTGGCGAGAAGAAACCGTGCCGAAAGGCTTTGGCGACGAGTGCTGTTGAAGCTGCATGGTGGCCGCACTCACCCTGATGGATGTCTCTGAGAATTGCTTGGCCTTGCTCTGGCTCCACGCAGCGCTGGTAGACACCAGTAACGCTGCGCCTGACCAGCTCTCTGTTAATTATGGTATAGGCTGCCGCTCGGCGTTGCACTTGCCGAGCCAAGATTTCATCAGTTGGCAGCTCTCTGTTCACTAGAAACTTGAGGATGGGCTGCGCCCATGAGGGTGCTACTATTTCTTCAACTGCCACCACTGCGACTTGGACTACGGCGGATGGGCTGGGAGGCGGCGGGCTGGAGTCTGCGGCTACTCGCTGGGTTGACGAAGTCCCAGACGCTGGCAGCATGATCCTCGGGCCCGGACCAGCGCGATCCCGGGCAGGTTGAAGTCCCGGGCTGGCTTCAACTGTGATTTTCTTGGGGCCGTCTGCTGGGGCTCTTGAGTCGGACGCGACTTCTTCGGGAGGAGCCGGCACGAAGATGGAGTCTGATTACAGTGAAGGCTTGATAGGCGGCAAGGAGGCGCTAAGAGCGGCGCCAAATGGTATTGCTTGGCGGGTGGAGCCGACTCGTGCCAAAGCGTCTGCTTGGTCGTTGTCATTCCTTGGCACGTGAAGGAACTCACACCCTCGAACTATCCGTGAGTTCTTTGCACGAGCGGTAGCTCGACATGTTGCATCTTTGGCGTCAAGTCGCCGGATGATCGGCTGGACCACCAAATCGAGATCGCCATAGCACGATCCGGCGAATGCAGTTCTTTAACAAGCCGGAGCCCGTGAATGGCGCCTCGTATTTGGCGGCGTTGTTGGAAGCGGCGGATCTGCAACACATACTTGAGCTTGTCGCCTTTAAGGCGGTGAGGACGACGCCGGCTCGTGGCGGTGCGCATCTTGGAGCCGTCGAAATGCATCCGCCAATGGGTGGAGTCGGTATTTGGCGGCAGTCTTGGGTCTCGGCCCAGTCGACGAGGAAGTCAGCCAGCGCTTGCGACTTGATAGCGGTGCGGGGCTGGTAGTAGATGGTGTAGGGAGCCAAATCTATCGCCCATTTGGCTACTCGGCCAGAAGCATCTCGGCTGTCGATGATCTCAGCCAGCGGGGCTGTGCAAACCACCGTAATTGGATGCTCTTGAAAGTAAGGCTTCAGCTTCTTGGCGGCAAAATGCATACCGTAGCACATCTTCTGGTAGTGGGGGTAGTTACGCTTGGAGGTCGGCGATTACCTCGCTCGATAATACGGTCTCTAGACGAGGGCGCCTTGCCTTCCTCTTTGCGTTCGACTACAATGGATGTCTTGACTACTCGGCTGGTGGCGGCGATGTCACGAGCATGGGCTCTTTGGGAGTCGGAGCCGCCAACTGAGGGAGTAGTCAACATCTTCTTCAATTTGGAGAAATGCTTCATCCGCCTTGTGGTTCCACTCAAAAGGTGGTCTTCTTCATCAATTGATACAAAGGAGAGCTTTCTTGCCCGGCCGGTGATGAATCGGTGATGGGCGCCAGCAGCGGTGAACCGCACATCTAATAGCCGGCAAGGTACCTCCATCCTCTCGATGGCCTTGATCTTCGCAGGGGTTGCACTCTATGCGCTTCGAGACTAGGAAGCCAAGGAGTTGGCGGCTGGTACTCGAGCGCACTTCTCGAGGTTGAGCTTGATCTGGAATCGGCGTAGGTTCTCAAAGGTTTCTTTGAGGTCTTCCAGCAGCGTCCCACGTTTCTCCGTCTTCACCACTACATCATCCACGTAGACGTGGGCATTCCTTCCGAGTTGCTTGAGGAGGCACTTCTGCATGCAACGCTGAAAGGTGGCGCCGACATTCCTCAAGCCGAACATCACGGTCAGGTAGCAGAAGGCTCCGAACGGCGTGATGAAGGCGGTCTTCAGTCTGTCTGCCGGGTTTAGCTTGATCTGATGATATCCTGAATATGCATCTAAGAAACTCAACAGCTCGCATCCGGCTGTGGAGTCTATCACCTGATCGATTCTCGGCAGGGCAAATGGGTCCTTCGGGCAGGCTTTGTTGAGGCTTGTGTAGTCAATACACATCCGCCACTGCTTGTTTTTCTTCAGTACCAAGACCGGGTTTGCCAACCACTCTAGAAAAAACACCTCCATAAAGAAGCCAGCTGCCAGGAGCCGGGTTATCTCTTCTCCAACAACTCTTCTCTTCTCTTCTGACAGGCGGCGCAAGGGCTACCTGACGGGCTTCACATCGGGTCGGACATGTAACTTGTGCTCGGCGAATTCTGTCGGTACACCTGGCATGTCTTTAGGGGACCATGCAAAGATGTCTCGATTCTCACGGAGGAAATTGACGAGCTCGCTTTCCTATTTACTGTCAAGGTTTGTACCCATGACAGCGTACCTCTCTGGGTGCTCCGGGGCCAAGGGTATCTTCTTAGTCTCTTTGGCCGGCTTGAACGAGCCCTCAGCTTCCGACTCCTTGGGGTCAGGCGACATCTCTGGCTGCTTTCCGGCCATCGCCACGACCCGATCACGGAGCCGCTTCTCAGCTGCAATCACCAGGGACTCGGCCAGCCGACTACTCTCTGCCGCGCAAGCGGATGACTTCTTGTAGTCGCCAGCGATGGTCAGAATCCCCTTGGAACTCGGCATCTTCATCTTGAGGTAGGCGTAGTGGGGAACCGCCATGAACTTGTCCAGTGCAGGTCGGCCAAGTAACGCATGGTATGGGCTTTCAAGGTCCACCACCTCAAACCAGACCAGCTCTCGGCGGAAATGATCTTTGTCTCCGAAGAGAACGTCTATCAAGATCTTGCCGATTGGTGAGCAGGAAAGGCCAGGCACGATGCCGTGGAACACAGTCCGGCTGCTCTGCAGCTGTCTTTGCTTGATTCCTAGCTTCTCCATAGTATCTTTGTACAGGATGTTGATGCTACTGCCTTCGTCTATCAGCACTCTCGAAAAGCGGGCTGCCCGCCTATCGGTGGCCAAGGTAGCGCATAGGACCAGGGCATAGGAGCCCAGATTCGGCATCACCTCTGGGTGATCTGGTCTGCTCCAACTGATAGGCTTCTCGGACCAATGCATAAACTCTGGAGTATCTGTTGCCACTGCATTTACTTCTTGCTGCTGCTGCCGTCTGCTACGTCGATCATCAGCCACACTGGTGAACACCACATAGGCTCCATGCTCTTCTGGGTACTCGTCTTGTACTCATTGTTGGTGAGTGGTTCTTTGCGGCGGTGGTGGCCGGCTGACCCAAGCAGCGGCGGAGGAAGGAGGCCGTCTCCTTGGCGATTTTGGTGAGCAGTGGCACTTTCGGTGGTATGATTTGGCGGCTTCCGCCAGCGTGGAACTTGCGAGGACCATCCGAGTGCGCTTTCAGAAGAGAAGGCGGCAACCAGTTGGACTTGCCGCCTTTCTGTCGCTTGGCCGGAGGCTGCCCCTCCGGCTGTTGATCTTCGACTGTTGCAACCTGCCGACTGCTGGAAGTTGGCTGTTGGGCCTTGCGTTTGCTGTTGTTCTGTTGTTGTCGCCGACTGGTGTCTCCGGCCAGAGTTTGGGGAGCCTGAGCGGCCACTTTGCCAACCGCATTGACTTGAATTTCCGTCTTCATGGAGGAGTCGGCCGTGGCGTACTTGTCTACTATGACCAGCAGTTCGTCGAGGGTTTCTGGCTCGTCACAGAGGAGCTTGTGCTTGAGGAGGGTGCCCTCTCGGCACCCGGCCACTACTAGGGAAAAGCCTATACACAGAATCTTATCAGCAGCGCGTCCCAAAATAACTCGCTGCTGCTAACTAGCGATGGCGCTCTCGCTGAAACTTCGCTGCTGATACAAACATAGCGAAGCGCGTCCACCCAAAGACGCGCTGCTGCTATAATTCTCTGAGGCCGCCGCGAGGCTAGTTATAGCAACAGCGTTAACACGACGCAGCTACTTCTAACGTAAGCGTAGTAGCGGCGCATTTCCCATCAAGCGCTATCGCTAAGTTTCCTACAAAAATTTAGTCCCACCTCGCTCCGTGAAGAGAGTTTATACCACCTTAAATATGTTACGTCGACACTTTGACAAGCACTTGATCTTCATTGAACTCTATGTGTAGAATTTGTGGCTGCAATATGAGTCTTCACTGTTCCTAAACCGGTGAGGACTCATATTGTCGAATCAGTGTACACAAAAGATCGTTGATGATCAATGTGTATTTTACATCTTGACATATAGCGATGGCGCTTTATCATGGCGCTGCTGCTAGATAGCTTAGCGATGGCGTGTTTTTCGGAAGCGCTCTTGCTAAGCCATCCATCTCCTCGATCTCCTCCCTTCAGATCCACTCACACACACAGCCACAGATTCTGCGCCGCGCCCAGCCGTCGCCCCTCTCCTCCGCGCGTCTGCGCCGCGCGCCCCCGTCGCCGCTCCTCCGTTTGCGCCGCGCGCCGTCACCTCCTCCTCCTTGCTGGACTCGGTACCGGCCTCCTCCTCCGTCCTCCCTCTCCACTCGCCGCTTGCCGGCCCCTCCTCGCTCCGCCTTCCTCCTCCGTCCTCCCTCAACTGGCCGCGCCGGTCGGCCCCTCCGCGCTCTGCCTTCCTCCTTCATCCTACTCTCTTCTCCCTCCTCGAGTCGCCCTCCTTCTCCCTCCTGCTCATATGCAACATTTTGATTTAGTTGATATAATTTAGTTGACTTAGTAGGCTAGTTGATTTAGTTGACTTAGAACATTTTGATTTAGTTGATTTAGTAGGCTAGTTGATTTAGTTGCCTTAGAATATTTTGATTTAGTTGACTTAGTAGGTTAGTTGATTTAGTTGACTTAGAACATTTTGATTTAGTTGATTTAGTAGGCTAATTCATTTAGTTAATTTAGTTGACCTAGAACATTTTGATTTAGTTGATTTAGTTGACTTAGTTGACTTAGAACATTTTGATTTAGTTGATTTAGTAGGCTAGCTAGTTGATTTAGTTGCCTTGCTATATTTTGATTTAGTTGACTTAGTAGGTTAGTTGATTTAGTTGACTTAGAACATTTTGATTTAGTTGATTTAGTAGGCTAATTCATTTAGTTGACTTAGGAACATTTTGATTTAGTTGATTTAGTAATCCTTTGCTCATATTGCTTTAGGAAGAATGGCGCCACCACCACCACCACTATGTCATTCGTGTGCAAGTCAAGATCGCTTAGCAACCTTGCTGGCCCAGCAAGCTGTTCGGCATCTACTTCTAGCCGAGTTTAAGTCATGCTTGGTAAGAAATTAGATGAAATTACTGCATTGTGTCATTTGCTTAGTTCTTGCATTGTGTCATTTTGCTTAGTTTACAGATCGTCCCATGCAATGTGAGGTTGAAATTCAACAAGGTGACAGGAGACCTTTGTGACATTTGAGGCTCTGGGGCCGTACACTATGGAGGTCGAGAAAGGACGCAATATATCATGATTGGAGGAGATGGATGGGCCCGTTTAAGTAGCTTGCATGCATCTTAATGGTGGTGAGTTGATCAGCTTCAACTTCGAGCGAGAAAGACCCAAGCTAGCTGTCATTTATCTCAACCTGGTGGAAGATGTTGAAGATGGCGAAGATGATGAAGATGATGAAGATAATGAGGACCCACTCGATGAAGATGATGAGGAACCACTTCATGAAGCCATCGTAGCTCAAAGAACAAGGCTGAGTGAGGAGGAGGTGTCCAACTTTGTGGGACATAATTCCATACGTCTTGACTTTGTCGGGTGCCATTCGTGACCCGCTTGACAAATACCATGGTTGATCGACATGATATGGTATGTTATACTTACAAATGCAAATTAATAGTGTGAATTACTTAGTGTACAGTCCAATGATATGGTATATGTTGTGTGGAATCTAGTCGATGATATATATGTTTTAGTGTAGAGTTCGATCACATGCTTATTAATTGATATGCTTTTCTTATTCAGAAATTGGCAAAGAGCATACCTGTGAGTTATGGTATCGAGCCTGATGAAGAAGGCTCAGCTGGACTACGCCTTAATGCAAGGGGCTCCGTCACAACCTGTACTTACCGCATGGACATGGACGGTCGCACACACTTAAGCTCGGTTGGGTGGAAGAAATTCCTCGATGGCAAGAAACTTCGTGTTGGACAGGCCATCCTAATTACTATCAGGAACACCAACCGCCCAGGCTTGAGGATGATGATTGTCTTCGATATCATCTAGAACTATATGTGTGTGTGGCTATATCATCTAGAACTACATATGTGTGTGTGGCTATATCATCTAGAACTACATATGATGATAAATCGTCGATATCATCTAGAACTACATATGATGATGGCGTTGATATGACCGTGTCTGCTTGAGGATGCATGTTGGCTATGCATGAAATTGTTATCTTAGTACTCCTTCATTCCAAATTACTCGTCATGGTTTGAACTAAAACCACGACGAGTAATTTGAAACGGCGAGTACTACCGTATCTAATAATGGTTTATGAATTTGATGAAAGATAGTACCTAGTTTCTAGCATCTGAAAGGAGAAGGCGAAAGGAAAATGATGAAAGGTATAGCGATGGCGTGGGATGAAGAAATCGCTACAGCTAGTTAATAGTAGCGCGTTCCTAAAAGCGCTGCTGATATCGTTCAACAGTAGTAGCTTGGTGAAGGGGGCGCTACTACTATGAGTTAACTATGGCGCCTTATTAGTAGCGGCTGTGACACGCCCAGCGCTGCTGCTAACTGAAAAACCAGCGCAGCTGCTAGCCTTTTCCTAGTAGTGGGCAGTGAAGTACTCGATAGCTTGCACCTCGTGCACGCCCTCACGGAGAGTTCGGCTTCGCCAAAGTAGCGTCGAGTAATCGCGTGTTGACTCGTCAGGGCCTTGCACGCACAAGGAAAGCTGGCGTGGCTTAGGAGGTCGCTTGTACGTGCTCGTGAAGTTGCGGATGAAGGCTTTGGTGAAGTCGACCAAGCTGTTGATACTGCGTGGCTTCAGACTGTTCAACCATGTCCGGGCCATGCCCTGGAGCATGAGTGGAACATACTTCACGGCAACTCGCTTGTTGCCGTTCACTATGCTGGCGGCCGTGGAGTAATCAATTAGTCAGTCTTCTGGCTTCACTGGGCTGGTGTACTTGGGTGTGTCTCGGGGGAACATGAACCCTTTGGGGAAAGGCTCGTCTCGGATGCGGGGTCCAAAGCAAGGCGGACCCAGCTCATCTTCTTCTTCCAGCGCCAGGGATCGGTGGAGTCGGTCGATCCGGTGGCGGGCGTCATTCTCTCCGACTCCCTCTCGGCGACCAAGGCGGCCACAAAAAGTCGGATGCTCAACAGGCGGTGGGGAAACTTGCCATTCTCTTCTTGGTGGGGGAGGCAGGTAGTCGTCCTGCCGCTCTACTGCTCTCGGACGGCCGTCTTGGTCGCGCTCGATGGTGATGCGAGTCCGACTGCGACTGACAGCTGGCTCTTTGTCTTTTCTTCCGTGGACTCCACCAGTCGGCGTCCTAGACGTCGCGCCCTGATCTCGGTGGGGAGGCAAGTCTCCGTTTAGCTGCCTTGGGCTCTCGATCTGACGCCGGCGCGTTCTGTGCGATAACGCGTCGAGGAGCTGCTGGACTCGCTCCGTCATCATGCGGCGCTCTTCGCCTTCAAAGTTCTTCAGCTCGTCGGTGGCCGGTTGGGCGGCGCGGATGTTCTCCGTAGGGGTGGCGTATACGGGGTGATTGTCCCCGAACAAGTCGGCGATGGTCGCGCCGCACTGTCGGACCGCGCCTAGGCGGATAGGCCTAGTCGGAGCCGGCGAGCCACCCACGGCGCGATCCATTTCGCGCTGGTAGGCTTCCAACAAGCGCCTCATGCTTGCCAGTCTCTTGGCTCCTTCGATGATCTGATGGCGGCGCGTCTCCAACGTCTCGGCATCTGCATCCTCTAGAATAGGCACAGTCAGGCCTTGTAGAGCCGCATCGAGCGGGTCCTGAGCTCCCTCACCGGAGCGCTCATCATGACTGATGACGAGCACCTCCGTGACGGCGCTTCCGCCGCTCTCCTCGTGAGGAAGCGGCTCGTCGTAGACCACCACGTTGGTGGGGAAAGTGTCGAGCGACACGGCGTCGGAGTCGACCAGCATCGGGTCGGTGGAGCCTACGGACTCCAAGTCCATGGCAGGCTCGCCGGTGACGTGGAGTTGGTCGAGGAGGCCCGCGAGGAGGCATTCAGGGCCAGCCGTGCCTGCGTCGGACGCAGGCTCGTCAGAGAGACGAACCTCGCCGACAAGTTCAGCGAGGCAGCTTGCTGCACAGGCGGCCTTAGCGCCGCGCAGCGCGTCGATGCAAACTCCGTCTCGCGAGCCTGGCTGGCTGCGCTCACCAGGCAAGAAGAGGGTTCCCGTCCAGAACAGATCTCCGGACGACAGTGCACCAGTCCCCATGGTGGGCGCCAAATGTCGGGGGTTGGGTGCGACATATGCCAAAGGATGGCTTATCATGGTGGGGGCGAGTAGAACGTCGCTAGTGCCTGAAAACTGGATGAGGTGAAGACATGCACGCCAGCGGATCTTACCCAGCTTCAGGGCTCTCCGAGAAGATAACACCCCTACTGCTGCTCTGTGGGGTCTCCGCATGATCACTAAGGCAAAGTGAATACAAGCTTGCTCCTAGAGCTATTTCTGGACGTAGGAGAGGGCAGGGGCTAGCTCTCTCCTTCCTGTGTGGTCTGTCTAATGCTAATGGATGCCAACCCTTTGCATGGGTGCCCTGGGGGGTTTATATAGGCCTACCCCCAGGGTTACAATGGTAAAACCGGCTGGGTGCGGGTCCCAGCCATCTGTCTCTCAGGCGCCGTCTTATCCGCCGACCTCTGGGCTCCGCCGTTGGTGGGTCTGCCGGCCAACTTGGTACGAGGCGTCGCACAATCCGCCCGCAGACGGGTCTTGCTTATCATGGTGCAGTACTGTAGCCGTGCTTCTAATGACGTGAGCTTGGTCATGGGGTCATGGCAACAGTCCCGCCGCCTGACGGGAGATCACTGTTGCCATTCCCTTGTCTCGTCTGGTTAATGGCATGTGGGGCCCGTGGGAGGGGCCGGCCGACTCCAGGGGGCCGACTCCCAACGGGTCCGACTCTCGGCACTCTCGCCGTCTTCAATACTCTCGCTGACCGGTAGGCCCCGCCATC